>JAZFAU010000099.1:3597500-3880551 GCA_037178615.1 Dione vanillae
AAAAGTAGGTTTTTCTAAATAAGTACAACATCTTAACAAATATTAAAACTTTTAATTATAATTAACACTACCTTAATAAAAGTTAGTAATAATATCAAAATATCAAGCGAGAGAGTGAGTCAAGCTGTTGTGTATTTTATTTTTCAAGATAAGGCGTCAAACCCTACATCCAAGTCCTCAATTCTGCTGGATATTTTATAACATTGATATAGTAGTGCTGGTATGGGAGAAGTTTCCTTGCTTTTTGAAAGACAAACTGCGATGATGAGAGAAAGTACAAAAAGATCTGCGTCATGTAAGACTGTCGTGTGACACCGAGACATCAAGAGATATTATGTTAATACGTAATATAGGAGAATGTTGGGAACTTGTTGCTTAATTATATATATTTTATAATATATCAACTGTAATATATGACGATATTTAGAATTGGAGCTTTAAATTTATATGCGCTTGATTTATATGAGCTTTAAATTTATATAGATATATATATGAAAATGAAAAAAAAATTAAATATTGTTATTTATTTTTTAGAAATACGCAAAAAACGTATATTTTTAATATGATTCTTATTTTAGATTTTTTTTAAAGTAGGCTTATTTTGGCACCAACATATACATGCATATACGAGTACGTATATATGCAACGTTATGTAATTATCGCGTACGTAATGAATGGACGCAATGTTTGTTGCGCGCCTCTCACGCTTGACCGCCCGCCCGTGGACCAGAGTAGTGTAGCACTGTACTGTGTGCTATGCCTGTGTAGTGTCTACACCTAAGTAGACTACACCAATGAGATTTATTGATATGTTTTTTTATTGAATTTAAGGAAGCGAAAACTTTTTTACAGAAAATAAATAGAAAATCAAGCTTTTTTTCTGGCTATTTCACATCTAAAACTTTTTTAATATATGTAGAGATCATTACTTACACCCGAACTACGAACTGCTATCTATATCGAACTATATATATCGATGTTAGCCCTAGTGGGAATTAAAGTAAACACCTCGGTACTACGAGTATACGAATTATGCATAAGTTTTTAGCATGTGTTACATTACCAATATTTTTTTATAAAAATCCACGGTGAATTATTATTCACCGTGGTTTTTTATTTTATTACATTGAAAATTTTAATGATATTACATTGAAAAAATAAATATATTATATCGACATTTATAGACCTACATATATATGTAAAATTCCACCTTTTCATACATACAAAGACTGTAGGTATACTTAAAGCCTTAGAGCTTAAAGGCTATGTATTTAAATAAATAATATATTTTTATCTAATTATTGCTATAAATGTACTATAAAACTGTTTGTTTGTTTCAGGACCCTTACCTAACGTGACGATGGTTGATTTGGGATTGAAAGAAGGTAATATTTTGATTTTCATTTTGTTCGCCTTGTATTATTTTATTAATGTTTTTACGAAAAACTAAATTTTTTTCCTTGATATTGTCACCAGTTTGTTTAGTATTCCTCTTTGTTTTCCTCTATTCAAAATTAGATAGTGCCAAAAGACTATAATACTTACTGCAATAAATCAATTCTTTTCATCGTAATGAGTGTTATATTGGTAGTTTCCGTTTCGGTATAGATAAAATACTCGATATTAAGATTGCATTTTGGAAACAAATTATAAAATCAAAGATATTAATTGAGATCTAGGGGTATTTAATATCTAAGCTATTGTACGCCATCGCCATAAACTTTATTGTCGGTGCCTAATATATAGTAAATCCACTATATGAGTGGATATAAAATATATATGCAATATATAAATAATAATGGTAGATATACAACACAAGCGATCAGGTTAAAATCCTTTGAGTGCATGTTCCCATTCAAAATATAAATGTTTATCATTTAACCCCTCTATACGAGCGTCATATGAAAAATAGGCGATCGTTTATCATCTCTTTTGTGAAAACACTTTCTTACCGTAAATATGTATGTAAATAAAGAAAGAAATGTTGTTTACGTAATATTTCAAGCAATATTTTTGAATTTCCCTCTTTAAGTAACGTGACTGTGAGAATATTTAATATTATGGTAAAACATGAATTTTGAATCTAAGTATTATCGAATTTGTTTACGTTAAGAACAACAATTACACAATTAATTATACAATTTAAATATCTAACATTTATCCAAGACGTATTTTCATATATTTCATAGTTATTTCTTGTGTTTTTCAGGTAGCTGCGCGCTCGGTGATGTTGTGTACATGCCAGGGGACGAGTTCCCAGGCACCAGCCCTTGTGAGCGATGCTCCTGCTCAAACGGCGGCTGTACAGTGCGCCAAGCAGCGCTGCGAGCCGCGCCCTGGGTGTAAGGCTGTGCATAGGCCAGATCATTGTTGCCCTACGTACCAATGCGGTAAGCCCGGTTGTATGTGTAATATAAAGTAATTTGTTATTTATTTATATTATTACTAATTGCTTTACGAAAGTACCAAAATATAAAAGAATTAGTTAAATATATATGCAAAGATATTGTGAATTATATTTCATGCAAAAATTTTGCATGGAGTCTAACACGCTCCCGTCGCTTTTGTCTAACGCACGTTGTCCATATGTTGATATAGATATTTATTATAAAATTTGTTATCGTAAGCAAATTAGATATATAAGTGGATTGCTTCCTTCTACAAATATAATATTTAGTATTACAGCCCTAGTGCCTAGTAATCCTAGTTTCTCAAACCCTAGTGTCTAGTAGCCCTAGTGGCCCTAGCTCTTGTGCCATTTGTCTAGTAGTTGTCTTAAAAAATAAAATAAAAAATTGTATAGTTAGATGAACAATTCTACTTTCTACAAAATGAATGCATAATAAAGCGTCCAATTCTTCTATTTTCCAGAATGCGAACTAGAAGGTCGTGTCTATGGCAATGGTGAAAAGCTGGTGGACCCTCAGGATCCGTGCCGTGTGTGCTACTGTCAGGGCGGTGAGGTGGTGTGCCGGCGTATTGCGTGCTTCGTGCGGGACGACTGTCAGCCGCGACTGGTACCGGGGAGGTGTTGTCCGGAATACGATAATTGTCCTGTCAGAGGTTTGTATACGGAACTATGGTAATAAGAAAATGAGTCCAATAAATTATAAGTAAAAAAGGTTTTTGGGATTTAATTTAGTATATATATATATATATATATATATATATATATATATATATATATATATATATATATATATATATATATATATATATATATATATATATATATATATATATATATATATATATATATATATATATATATATATATATATATATATATATATATATATATATATATAAATTAAGATAACAATATAGTAGCTAATGCGTAGTAGCGCTGGGATAATCATTTTTTATTTTAATTTTCAGATGGAACACCGTTACCCGGAATCAGTTCATCAGTTTCAAGTGTACCTTCCTATAATGACTTGGAAACAAGCGCGGCTCCACTTCCACCCAGTGAACCAGTCAAACCAGAAATCACAATTAAAGAAATTACACCTGTATCAGAAATTCCTGTTATAACGGATGTAAAGATAAAAGAAATTCTACCCTCGTCTAATATTGAAGTCGCCGAATATTTATCGTCAAAAGCACCGCCTATTCCTCGAGAAGCTACTTCTGAAAGTTCCTCTAGTAATGCAAAATCGCAAATGGATAGTTCTAGGCCAAAAGAAGCAGGTTCACTACCGTCTATACTATATGAACTGTCTACGTCTTCAGAAAAATTGTCAGAACCTAAAAATAATGTTCCCTCTTCGAAAAACAGCTTATCAACTGAAGATTCATCAAATGACATCGTGCCTTCTCAAATTCCTAACATCGTTCCTATGATGGGTCCGTCAATACCGGACGTTAATCCTTTAACTACTAAAGCAGCAATCATTGAAGAGGAAGATATAGACCACAACCCAGCTTTTCCGCCCATTCCTGACGATTTGTTCCTAGTTTTGAGTAACCACGAGGAAGGGATGCCCGAACAACCACAAGATAACGAACACGTACAAATTGATCAAGAAGTCAAAGTTTCGAGCGTGCCAATATCTACTCAAGAACCAATCTTTAAAGAGAGTCCTGCGACGACACCAAATTACGTATCCGATGTAGTGTCTGTAACGAAAGACAATGTTCCAGATACATCTGCCGAGTCAAGTACCTATAGAGATACAACTGTTAGTACGCTATCACCTCTAACAAAAGACAATGTAATGTTAAATATGAGATCTGTGATCCCCACGGAAATTCTTAATTCTCCGTCATTAATATCTGATGAGGTTACGGGTGACATATTAGATGCCTCTGAAAGTCCAGCTACAACAATTGTCTTTGATGAGCCATCATCTACAGAAGAAAATTCTGTAGATGTTTTTGCTAAAATTGATACTACAGAAACACAAGTAGATGTAAATCAAAAAAGTTCAGAGTCGGTAATTAATGAAACTGTAGCTGATAATACAGTATCGAGTAAAGCTGCTCAACCAGCTAATGTTGTGGATGAAACAACAAATACGGTGTCTAAATCTACAGAAATACTGTCAGAAACTGAATTTAGTTCTATACCAATTGAAACAAGTGACCAAAATCCACATGAGGCTTCTGAGCCCGAAAAAGATAATAATACCGCAGTGTCATCATCTGACCCATTACTAACAGAGATTAATAAGTCACCTAGTGAAGATGAAGTCCTAACAATATCTCGAGCTTTACCTTCGGAAATTGATCAATCATTTGAAAACATTGAAACTACAGAATTTATACTAACTTCATTTGGTTCACAAGAAAGTACAACGGATGCTGTTGAATTAATCAAAGTAGCATCAGATTCCGAAAAGAGCTCCGCCTTAATTGAACCCGTTCAACGAAATAACAACGTTCTCACCGATCTAATAAATTTAGTAGGTGATGTGGCATCTATCAGTGATCATACCGATGGTCCAGAAGTTGAACGTCAAGCTTCAAGCGCTACTACAATCTCTGATTCCGAGGAACTTATTCCAGTTAACGTTGCAGCCGGTTACAAAAGCAAGAACAAAAACTGGAACCAGAATTCCATAACTGAAGTCCCATTCAAGAATAAACAACAAAATAAGCAAAAAATCGTTGAAATCGAAGGCGATGACAGCGAGTCCATAACTGATTTGCCGTCGCCAAATGACAAAGTCGAACCAACCACGCGCTTGCCCATTATTGACAACGTCTCGCAAGACAACATTAACAACAACAATAAAACTGAATTATCAGATAAGAAAGATATAGAAATAATCACACAATCCTACGTTCCAACAATGATTAGACGACCGACGAAGGTCGTGATGAAGGATGAGGAGAAGCCGGCTGAGAACGATAATGACGTCACCAGCGACGCGCCTGACCTCCCCGCCGAGACCGCGCCTGCACAGTGAGCTCGCTGGCGGAAACTCAGCTTGGCATTTAAAACTATAAAATAGAGACTAATAGATTATCGTCAATTGGTATAGATTATGAATTTATTAGTAGTTGGACAAATTATTTATAATTAGTGTAGTTTAGACTAGTTTATTTATTTTAGTGAGAGTAACGTGTAAGCAAGTAAGCTAGTCAAGTGACTGCAGGCGCCTGCTGTCGACGCCACGTTGCCATTTCTGCTATTTTATGGTTTTATCATTGAATATCGTTGCCAGATGCTCGAATAAAGAGTATAAAATGTTAGTGAAAAATAAATAGTGAATATTATTGGGATGCAATTAAACGCAATTGTATATTGCAATAAAAGATATTATTTTTTACGTAAACACGAATTTCACAATCTATCTTCTGGCAACACTAATCAAGACGAAAGCTCTCAAGAGCTCTATCATTCATAGATATAGATCCTTTACGAACGATTTGCATTATATATATACGAAATTATTTAAAACTAATAAATTGTTGACATGAATCTCGATCTGATCAATACTCAAACCAAACTCAGTTATGGTTTGATTGCAGTTTAATCTAGATTTAGTTTAGTTTTTAAACTAGATTCAAAATATTGTCTAGATTCAACTATTATTGATGTAGATCAAATTAGTTTAGAATCTCCTTAGTCGACTCCGAGTGTAACGCCCTTCGTAAAGGTACAAATAAAATTTTATATGTAACTATACATAGAATAGCGAGTATATGTGAACGCACATAGATTATTTATTGCACTTATGTGTATGTAAGGAATAGCTTTTGCTCCCAAGGCTCAAATATATTATGGATAAATTTTGCTATTCATAAACGTTTATCATTTTATTATGCATCTAGAATTGGTATAACGGTTCAATCTAGTTCTATACAATTTTGAAACTAGATGACAAAGATTTGCCAAAACAATAGTAAATTATTAATCTTACATACAAATAAAATTGGTAAACGTTTATGTACGACGTGTTTATATAAAAAAATTCGGTTTCTCGTTTTTTTGGTCACCGAGGGCTCAGTTAAGTCGTCGTCCGCTAAGTGAGGTGCTCCTTCTTGCTCCGGAAGACTTCGTCTTTTCCCGGGCAATAAGCGCACTGGCTCATTTATTATTTTATTTAAATTGTTTTTTTACAAATAAAACAAATTAGACTGGATGCTCGTTTTCTTTATATCCACTTAATTATTATACCTAGTACAGTTTATGTATTTAAAAAACGTAATGTATGCTTTGATAACATTGTATATGTATATGTATATATATAGAAGTTGTTTAAGTAGATGTTCCAATCTATCTTCAAATAAATTGTATACTAGCTTCTGCTTACAGCTGCTAAATAGTCTTTATATAGAACTACTTCTTTCATTATTCACTTTACAATATGACAATATAATACAAATAGTGAGAATTCAAATTTCAAAAATTTATTTTTAATTTTAATAGAAACTTACAAGACCGAATGGTGAAAAGAATCAAAAAATATGAACAAAAAGTTTAGAGAGTGATTGAAGTTATTTGAGTATTAAGAGAATAGAGATATTAAAAATCTGAACTAAAACTGTTCTTATATGAGAAGATTCGTTAACGAATTTTCATTTTCAGAAAAAAAAATTAAATTATTGTATAATTAAAAAATTAAATTAATATATTCAGACTTTCAAATTTGATGATTGATTCAGACTTAAAAATTTGAACGCAGCGAGATTTTAACCCGCGCCTCTTGCAAGCCCTGCGAGCCGTCTGACCGTTAAGCAATGCGTTCTTCATCTCGCATGGTGGTTGTGGGTTTGATTTCTGCCAGACAGAATAATAACATTTCTATACTCTCCGCTCTCCAACCTAATAATATGGAGTGTTTTCCTGTTAAGTATCGGTAATCCTTTCTTCTATATGTCGGAAAAGCGTTGAGTAAATATTTTATTATAGAAAACACATATTACTTTTTATAAATGGACAATAAAGAGACTAAATTGGTGTGATACACACAATATGTTCAATATAGAGATAATTTAAAATTGAAACACCCCATTCTCTATTTTCTACGTATTTTAATGAATGACTTTAACAGTTATTAATTCACTAAAAATTTTTGATGAGCAAGATCAATACTCTTGAATTACATCATTTTAACTATATTTATTAATATGTTTTAATTCTGTTAGAATTTATTTGAAAATCGTATTTGTTATGTTTTTGTATTTTGTTTTCAAAAAAAGTACATCCTTGGAGCATATGAAGTTTACCTGTAAATGGTATAACATCTGTAATGTGTCTGGAATTGGTTGTGATTATGTCGGTTGGTGGACCACATAAAATAAATAGACAAACACAAAAACTAATTAATATAATAAATATTATTAATAATAAATATGAATTAATCCATATATTAATAAAACGTGAATTCTCTTGACTCTCTAGGTCGTGAATTTCGCGGACGGAGGAGTATGAAATTTGCACACCTAAGGTTTATGTGCTAAAGTACATTAAATCAACAAATAAAACCTTACATACACTGCTATATGCGTGACAATGTACACTTCTGTATGGTGTGGCAAACACGTAAATTTGGTTAATCCATATATTACTTATCAAAAATATAATCTACTTCAGGACAGTCGTGGCGCAGAGGCGTAAGAGTCTGCCTGTAAGCGCGACGGTTTGAAGGTTCGATTCCCACCCGGAGAAGATGGATTTTTCTATTTTCATTTCCTTCGCTCTGAAAACTAGGCAAAGCGCGGCGTTGAGTTCCACAACTCAACACGCAATGCCTCGAAAAAGGCGGAAAGCGGGGACGGAGAAAGCAGGGACTAAGCAACGGAGTGTCTTAACACTAGGTTCGAATTGTTTCCTGCACTTCTCTCTACCTAACCTACCCTGCAATATGCGGGATAAAGCGTGAACCTCAAAATGTAATAGGTGTATTATCACAACCAATTTAGAAATCAAATATTCATATTATTTATTAATTAGTAATACAAATTGGCTTAATAACGCGCACTATCGCAATACTGCATAAATGCTTGCATTATGACCTCTCTATGAAGCTGTGTACGTGTGCTGAGCGAGTGACGAGTGACTATTGCTGACCGTTACCCAATGGTACTCTGACCTCATGCGTTTTGTCATCAACTCTTAAAGATTATTGTTGTTTTACTTTTCATGCCCATTTTACGCTTTATATGTAACTGTCAAGTACGAATTAGATTCATGTACTGAGGGTTTAGTACCAATTTTTTCTAGATTGTAGGTAAACGGGAAGTAAAAGTAACAAAATTAATATAAACCGCAGCGGGGTTTGAACCTCCGCCTCTCGCAAATAGTACAATTGCTATGACCACTCGCGCCATGCGTTTTCCATTACGTCGCGTCGACATTCTTATATGCTCTATGTAACTTATCTCGTTGTTAGCTTCACTGTAGGGAGATTTTACAAATTTCCTCTACCCTGAGATTATTATAAATACAATCGTTTGGCGAGAGAGAATGCTACTTTTATTAAATATTTATAAGATTTAAATCCGCGCCTCTTGCAAACCGCAAGCGGTAGAATTGTTACATTTAATTGAATAAATTAAAAAATTAATTGCATAAATGTGTAATATTTTTCGTGACAGACTTATAAATGATCACAAATTGTAATTAAGTATGGAATTTCATACAATATTCTCGACTTAGAAATCTATTTCTTTTTATTTACGGTAAGTACCGGTGACCTGAAGGCTAGTTTACCATATCTTTTCCATAAAAAAGCCAAATACTACAAGAAATTCTTTTTTTCTTTTTTCAAAGAAATCGGAAACTTAAAAATTCTCACCTGTTGTAATAAAAATTTCGGTCGATCTGATAATGCAATAGCGGAAACAATGACCACGATTGCATGCACACTGCCTCGTATGTAATATGTTGTACCTTCACTTAGAGTTCGACAATTAACGCCGCCTTTCTAACAGTCCTCTCGTGACCCAGACTCGCTGCGGCCACACGCCGGCCATTACTGCCGTTTACGTAAAACCTTTGTAGGGCCTAGATCTAGTCTTATTCAACAGGTCACACTATATAGTTTTGTAGGACGTGTAGTTTAGTTTGCAAAATACTGAAATTCATTATGAGGTTGAAGTAGTTAATGGTGGAGATGGTGTCTGGATGATGACTGTAGGTTCGTTTACCACTATGATGAATAAATTACTGTAAAACCCTCTCAAGAGATTATTTACAAAAGCATCTTAAATAGCGAAAATAACAACGTAATAATAATAAATTTAAGAATTTATTCATAAAGCAAATTTTCTTGCAGTGTTATTACCTTAGATTATTATGCCTTACGTTAGAAATCCGAAGTGGTTAAAGTTTTTTATCTATACATATATTAGATGGCTCTTATAATCGTTTATAAACAATGTGGATACTCTATGAACAAAAAAATGAATGTTTATATTTTCACTTTCATTATCTACATTACAATCACATAAAGCCACATATTTAATGTAGTAGTATTTACGTTTTTAATAGTATCTTTAGTGGATTTAATTTCGTTTGGAACCATATTACCATAAGTAATTTAATATTTGTTCTTTCTTCTTCATTGATCTTCTTCTAACATGATGGTGAATGATGATCTTAGTAAACTGGTTCATTTTTTTTAATGATTTTAGGGTTTATTAAGCAGAGTACGTAAGTAAGAATGCCCTTACAAAAGGTAATGCTTAAAAAAAACTTAAAAATTTAATTTAAATAGGAACAAGATATGACCTTGCTACCTTCACAAATCTGTACAACCAAACAGAAATATTACACGATATTATCTTCAAATATTTAAAAACTTAATTAATACAAATATTGTCCCATATTCCTTCGAGCGTTTAATATGAGATGACAAAAGCAAATTCGCAAACCGGTTCCCAAATGCTTGCTTTACCCATTAGAATCTTATTAGAGTGACACTCCACGTATGAAAGTGTGAGGCGTCACGTTCGTTTGAGGCTTTAAAACCAATGTATCCGGTTTTAGTTATCATTTAAATATTCATGAATGTAGAGCAGGCTTAGTTAAACAACTTGTATAGTGGGATGTTCCAAAGCAGTGTTATTTTTGTTCTCTCCAAGCCACTATATGTGTATCCTTTCTCCACTTTTCACTTTCCTGTTTAAAAACATTGCATGCTTTCTGGCGGAATTAATTGAAGGAAATACGCGCTAATGTACCTAACTGACCGAGGGAACATCTGTAAATCAGATACAATCGTTACACGTATAATGACTGGCTACAATTTACTATCAGATAAGGAAAACCGGCATATATTTTAAATATTAATATTTCTATGTATTTTTAATGATATTACCACATTACATAATACATATATACTAAATATCTACACTAAATATTTAGATTTTAGGTAGAATGTGGGAAACAGAGGGCCCAGTCACTTTAGTTTTTGTTGACCTCTCTGCTTTGCGAGAAATACACATACAGATGTAATTTGTTTATTTACCATTACATCGTTAATATATATATTCAAATTATATGATAAAATTACATATATTCGACTAAAACAATTTTATTATTAACTGTTCAAGAAGAAGAGCTTTTAGCTAGTAAGGTAAAAACTCTTTTTCTAAAGCAGTAACTTTAGCATTTTTTGTTCAAAAGCTTTTTTGCAGACAAAAATATATACTTAGCCTTAGATATGTTTCATTATACAAATATAACAAGGTGTTCTTCTAACATTACTAAATAAAATATATATATTTTATTAATAATATCAATTGGCACAATGTTTTAATTTAATTTTCTATATAATTTGTATCAAATAATTTTATTAGACCCTGTTACTCATCTGTTTTGGTCAGAGTCACTTACTAAAGATTGTAATTGGACTTAATCCTTAGAAGCAGGGAAGCCACGAACGTAGCGACGGAAAACTGAATATCCTGTCCTTCAGGAAAGAAAATTACAATTATGTTAAGTTCGTATACAAATTTACATTATTCATTACTTTCTAAAAAATTGTAAATAGTTTTTCTTATAATTAACTTCAGACGTCTCCGATTTCGGTTAGGTTGGGAAAATCCAGTAATATATATCCTTATATATAGGTTCCTTTCTTCACGTACTTTTCTAATTTAGGGATCTAAATATAAGAAAAGGATATAACATATGGAAAACATCTAATGTAATATTAGCACGAGTAAATTATCCATACACATATATATATATATATATATATATATATATATATATATATATATATATATATATATATATATATATATATATATATATATATATATATATATATATATATATATATATATATATATATATATATATATATATATATATAGATATATATATATATATATATATATATATATATATATATATATATATATATATATATATATATATATATATATATATATATATATATATATATATATATATATATATATATATATATATATATATATATATATATATATATATATATATATATATATATATATATATATATATATATATATATATATATCAATTTTCAGGCACACGTCGCTGAATTTAACACTCAAATATAACTATGTCGAATTTATCAAAAAATATAATAAATATAATAGCATATTAAGATATAAAAATTTCATATCGAAGTCTCTATGATAGGACTCTACATTTCATAGGTCCATAATGCTCAAGTTGTGCAGGAGAGCGGGCGGGGGTAGTGAAAGTGTATAGAGGGGCGCTATATGTAGAGACGGGCTGCGCGCGCGCCACACTCTGCCGCTCTACAGGTGAGCCTATACACTGTCCTTGGTGTCATATAAATATTGATACGATTACACATACGCGTACACTATTATATATCAGTACGTAGTATTTGATAATAAAGTGCTTTAGTGCGTCTTTTTTGTTGACTCTACTTTAGTAAGTATTGATTATTTCATATGATATGATATTTCACTATATTTATGTGTTATAGCATAAAAGTGATATGGCCTTGTATTTATCGAAATATCTGAGAATTTTCTTAATTCGCCGTTTTTTATTAACAATTTTGAAGCAGTTTTATAATTAATTTTTTTTAAATTTGATTTAATAATGGATTTAAGCCGAAAAACTATTTATGTAATTTAGAAGCAGATGTGAGTTGACAGTTAAGGGCGCTCTGTTTTACTAAATATAGAGTTACAAGTACACGAAACAAACTTGTTATACGTGATGTTAGACAGTATTCAAATTACAGAGGCCGTAATCGTATGTTTATTTATATCATACATGGTTTATAAATTGATTTTCTTATATAATGTTTTTCTAATATTTTCCACAATTAAGAGATATAGGGATATATCTAAATAGTGTTATATATAGTGAGTTATATATGCGTATATATGTAAATAAAGCTTTAGGACACTGAAGTCTTCAGTTTTCATAGATTTTAGACGTTGACTGATTGTTTACGAAAATAAAAATATTTTTATATTTACACATTGTAACAAGACTGCATTGTCTTAAGTGTATGTTTAAAAATATGTTTATTTTCGTATATTGTATATATTTCCTAATTGGAATTGAACCCAGTATCTTTGTGAAGACACTCATATAATGTCATTTTAAAGTTAAACATTGTGCTATACATTAGTATTTACGTTTTAATATGAAAGCTACTTTGTTGCGTACGATACACATCTCAGATCTCGGATTATGCAATAAAAGGAAGTGCTTCTAGAATATTATTTGGAGTGTTTTACATATGTATATGTCAATAAAACTTTCAAAATGTTGTAGAAAGCTCGTGCTCTTATTTAAAAAAAATTGTAAATATAATCTGAATTATGCTAAAATCTTAAGAATTACGTTGATATAGAAAACTGATTGGAGAGAAAATCCTCTTAAATTAAAGCTTTAGAGTTTTCCCAAACTATATCTTAAATGTACTAACCAGCTTTCGTTATTCAGTTCGAAAGCTCTAAAAGCCTCTATACGACACTAACATCCGCTTCTCTTACCCTCTATACATATTGATGATACACGGACATTTGAAATTCGACAGTCGCGCCAGGATCGTGACTTCGTACTTTCTCCTTGCATTCGGCCACTTCGGTATACGCGTCTTACGCAAGAACTACGGTTGTATCATCTTCTAAATTGATGTTACAAAACCACATTAACATTTAAATAACGGTTACATTATTAATGTTTTGGAAAGGTAGTGTAGCAAGTGTCGTCGTAACTCTATGTGACAACTATGAAAGTATAGTCCTGCTCCTATTGATACCCTCATGCCGTAATAGAGCAGAAATTGCCTGTATATATATATATGTAAAAAGCTTCTTTGTTAGAGTGAAAAATGGAAATGGTAGAAATACATGAAATAACGACGGAAACATGTTCCTTTTTTATATAATTATCACACATTCTAGGAAAATAATATTTTTAAAAACAAAAACAAATAAAAGTTGTATACAACTTTCCGGTGTCACAGGAAATGAACCAATGAAAATGCGCCTTTAATTGGTTAGAGCGCTTGGATTGTATCCAGCTAGCAATATACATTATGATGCAGTTTTATCGTGTCTAGATCTGATGGTTCTACTCTCACATTCAAATAGCTCCACCAGATTAACAGTTTAACAACAGTAAAAATGCGAATCGGGGAAAGGCTAAAGAGAGTTACCACCTATAAATTAGTATTTATTAGTAATTAAGCACCCTTTTCATCAGGTAATCGTATATAACGTGGTAACAATGAAGTTCGTGGTATGCCTCATGCTCGTGGCGGTGGTTGCCGCGGCCCCGCAGAGGGAGGGCGCCGCCTACAGCAAGGAGGCGATCAAACAGGCTCAGAGCACCTTCCTGATCCCTAAGGATGCTGTTATACAGAAAGTAAGTAGATTCTAGTTATCTTTATCTAAAAGTTATTACAATTTTGCATTTTTACTTGCATTTTTTTATTATATCATATTTATATGTAAAAAGAAATTAATGAGCTCATTGTAATTTTTGGGCTATTTTGTTTGAAATTTAGAGCAGAACAAATTAATATACATATAGTCATATTGCACGGTGAATTAATCTCATATTGCATTAATGAAAGTAATGTCTTCCAAATGGCAGATGATGTAATTAAGAAAAACTTAACTATATATTTAAGATGGCTGTAATTACTTCGTTAAAACCCACGACTAATACCACCAGGTCCAAGAAGGAGTAGAGCTTGCGGCGTACGAATCAATTCCTGGCAACCAAAGGATCAATCTCTTTGAGATCCTCGGAGATCAGCTGCCGTCTGAAGTGATCAACAATCTTCAGTCTCAGATAGACCACGTCGGACAACAGTAAAATCTAGTTCTAGAAAATTAATCAGTAAGGATAAGAGCTCAACTCCAGAAGCATTTTTATATTTTTCAAAGTGCTAAAACACAGGGATAATAAAACACTAACGTTTGTAACGTTAGTATGGATTTCACTTTATATGGAACTTTAGCACTAACTCAACTCATTAGAAGCAATGAAGTCCTGGTTCCAGCATCTTGAAGAAGTCACCAAGTCCTTTACTGGTTATTATAAGGACCCACGGTCCGCCTGTTGATTAATATTTAATTTATTGGTGTCGCAAGTACAAGACGAATGTGATATTGTAACATCTTTTATATATTTGTATTGTAGATAAAATTCATGTTTTTTTTTAAATTAAATGGTCGCTTTGTCCAACTTGTGGTTTCTTTATAAAATATCAATGTTTTTTTTTATTTAGAACTGTGTTAGTGAAACTTATTGCTGTCAACAATATAATCATAAAAATATATTGAAATACATACGTACATGTTGAAATCTTAGATGAGCATATTACAAAGCAGGCATGCGTAAGCGCAGCTCCGTTGTCACATCTTAATGATGATAATTTAATATCTATTTGCGCAATAGTAAAATTGCAATAATTGTTGCCAAGTATGTCAAAGTATAAAGCTATAGAAGGCTTTCAAATAGAGCTTTTCTATTATAAAATGTATATGCACGCTATGTCAGTCAATCAATTATGAAATACAATATAAACATATATAATGAGGGGTGTGACCGTGAACGACTTGCACTACAAATATTGATGACATTTGCATACTGCACTTAACATGTTACGAAAATCGTTCTTTAAAAGTATCGGTGTGAAATTCAAGGCCTAATTGCGAAAAATTATTGACAATATAATTTATAATTATATTTATATTCAACATCATCATAAGTCGTCGTGGTGCAGAGGCGTAAGCGTTTGCCTGTAAACGCGACGGTTTGAGGGTTCGATTCCCGCTCGGAGAAGATGGATTTTTCTATTTCCATTTTCTTCGCTCTGGAAACTAGGCAAAGCGCGGCGTTGAGTTCCGCTATTCAACATGCAATGCCTCGGAAAAGGCGGAAAGTGGGGACGGAGAAAGCAGGAACTAAGCAACGGAGTGTCTTAACACTAGGTTAATATGGTTCCTGCAGTTCCCTCTGCCTACCCTGCAATATGCGGGATAAAGCGGGAAGCTATAAAAAATATATATATTATTCAGACGCTAGTCTGTCCCGCACTAGTTAAAGCGTGCATAGATATAATATATAAATATTTGAACTAAAAAGATATAATATATAAATATTTGAACTAAAAAGATATAATATATAAATATATGAACTAAAAAGATGTAATATATAAATATTTGAACTAAAAAGATATAATATATAAATATTTGAACGCCGCGGGTTCAAACCTGCTGCGCTCAAATTTTTATAAACTTTATTTAAATATTTTTTCTACCTTCAGCGTGTCCATTTAAAAATTATAAAAATGCCAAAAAACTACATAATGTCAACATTAAAATGTTTACAGATTTACGGATTAGTTATTCACTTTTCCCTTTTTTAGATTTCCGCTAATTTCCGTATACGAACGGGGCAGGCAGCCTACCTTGTTTTAACCTAGTTTGTTTTCCTCCAACTCACTCTTTCCAAGTGGGAATTGAACTTATGACTATTGCGTTTACAGGTGCACTGCTACACTAATTACTTCTTTATAAATAATAAAACTATACCGCAATATAGCACGGTTCCGTTTTCTTTATACTAAGTACTGACTTAAAAGTACAAGTTCTGTTCTCACACACACTCACACATACGTGCACACAAGTTCTAAAGTTATCGAATCATCAGGTAATCTTTTATCTAACTTAAATAATAGACAAAGTAACTGTAACTCTATTGTATGGACAATAACGATTAAGGTCACCTTTTGTTCCTAAAGTTCTTGAATACCGTACAGTAAGTACGTACAAGTGCTATAAGCAGTTAGTCTTTAAATATGGCTTATATATTTTATTACTATATTTCTAGATACATATCTAAATCATCTAGAGGACCGTCGTGGCGCAGAGGCGCAACGTCTGCCTGTAACGCGACTAACGCGACGGTTTCTGGGTTCGATCCCCAGTCGGGGAAGATGGATTTTTCTATTTCCATTTTCCTCACTCTGGCAAATAAGGCAAAGTGCGGCGTTGCGTTCCGCCACTCAATATGCAATGCCTTGAAAACTGCGGAAAGCGGGGACGGAGTAAGCAGGGACTAAGTAACGGAGTGTTTTAACACTAGGTTCGTATGGTTCCTGCAGTTCCCTCTGCCTACCCTGCCATGTGCGGGATAAAAGCGTGAAGCTAAACGTTTAATAATGAACTAACGGTTCACTACAATTATTCCTTTAAACCTAATCAGTGACTTCTTATTTCTTTTTTTTTTAAATTATTAAAATTATTCTTACTTTAGTTTACTCCTTTTTCTTCAACAAAGTTTAAACCTTTAACACGCAAACATCTTTTCATAATTCGTATCAATTGAGGTAAACTCGTCTCAACCATAGACCAATTAATTGAAGCTACATATTATATAGCAAAAAATATTAAAAGCTTTACATATGACCTTCAAACAACTTTAATTGATATCGATATAAAAGTGTACGCTTAATCAATCTCCAGCCTTGACCCGCGACCGAACGTCCTCGCTCCTCGGTGCTCGCCCCTCGGTCGTCGACTACACTAATAATTTGTGTCGCTTTTTATTTCGACACACGAGTATGTAGTACTTGGTAAGTAACAGGTTGTATTCGTTATATATAGCTTTTGTGTATGGCTTTGTTTGCTTTAAATAACGTTTGTTCAGATTTAGGAAAGAAGGAGGATATTGATAGTAATTAAAAGGAAATCTGACAGCTTTTCATCTTTTCTCAATTTTATATATATTTTTATTATAATGTCGTTATTGTAAAACTTGTTCCAAAATGTTTATTTCTTGTCCAAATTAATTACTTTTTTGATTTCTTTTGTAGATTTTAATCTAAGGATTACTCGTAACGAGTTTGGCGCTAGGATACTATCTAGTATAATTCAACCATGAGAAGTCACTCAAACAACTACACCTCATGATGATTCTATAAACTTTAACGATACTTGTAAATGAAATCAGGAAGTGAATCTTATTTTAATACTGTCTTAACTCGTATAATTTAATTTTCTAAGTATAAATTTAAAATACTTATATCGTTTAATCGTTACGTTCATCATAATTATATATTATTCGTTTAGGCGTTTTATTTTCACATCTAGAAAGGCGAGTTTTAGACATATAGATTTTTTTACCTCATTTATTTTTTTATTTCGAAAAGGCGGATTGGTGTAGAATATAGCCGATGTTCAATTTTGAACAGTTCAGTTGATAATTGATTAAACAAATTCTACACGTTAGCCAATTGCTTATTAGCCACATGAGAATTGCGCGCTTTTTGGTAGTCTCTTAAATTCATATAATAGAGTAAGAATATACTAAATGTTGTATTATGGATTGAAACACAAAGATTCATATCACGTAAAGAGCACAAATCATATTCACTTTAATTTTTTTAGTATTTTATTACATTTATTAACAGTAATTCAGTTTTTTATTGCCCTCTGCTAGACACAGGCTTCCCTCAGGGTGCACCAGAGGCTCCGGTCCTCTGCTTTCCGCAAGTCAAAACGTGCACCCTCTCTACGTCATTACACTTTTCTCTCTTCTCTCTTATGGTTCTAAGTCCATTAGATGGGGCAGAGGGCATCCACAGAGCGTCGCCATTCCGTCCGTTCTTGAGCATCGCGCTTCACTTCCACTCCAGGTCCTCCCTATGTTTGCCACCTCTGCAGCGACCGTCCGACGCCAGCTCAGTTTAGGGCGGCCACGTTTACGCTTGCCTTGGAGATTCCAGTCTAGGGCTTGCCTAGTGATGTGATCTGGATCTCTTCGGAGCGTGTGGCCAAGCCATCCTCACTTCCGACGTTTGATTTGCTGGTCGATCGGAGTTTCACCGCAGCGTTCTCAGAGTTGTATGTTGGAAATTTTCTCAGGCCAGTAAATACTGAAAATGCTGCGAAGACAACAGTTGATGAAGACTTGGAGTTGGCGCGAGATATCTTTTGTGACCTTCCAGGTTTCGCATCGGTATATCATTACACTTTTACTATTACACTAACTGTTTAATTTTTAACTAATTTGCACTAGCAATGGATACCAATTGAAGCTGTTACATTATAAATTAATATTAAATATAGCATTTATAATAAATGATACTAATAGGATAGTAATAATTATATAGAATATAATAAAGCGTATTTTGTACGTAAGTTGCGGTTTAAAGTCTTGAAACAATAGATGGTTTCTTTTTCTTGTAGAGAAGAACGCAAAAAATAGTGTTTCGCTCACTCTGTTCTCCACTTTCTATATGAATATGAAATCGATAGAATTTTCTTTTTAAGTAAATTCCTGATTGACTGAAGTGTTTTCGACACTTGTCTATATTCTCTATATTGAATTAAACGTGACAACGAATTTATAGTAATATTATATGCAGGTATTATTTGTAACCTAAGTAGTTTAGTGATTATTTATGAGTTGTCACAAGCGGGTTGTCGCAAGCAGTCGTAAAATAACAGTTAACTTTATGTGTGTAATATCGAATGGGAACTATACTTTATTGTACTGTATTTTTTAGGAACAAAAATTTCTAAGGCGGAAAGCGGGGACGGAGAAAGCAGGGACTAAGCAACGGAGTGTCTTAACACTAGGTTAGGGGGGGGACTGTCTTAACACTGGGTAGGTAGGCGTAAAGCTAAAAAAAATGAAATTTCTAAAAAATTTAAGTGTTTTTAGCTTCACGCTTTATTCGCTCATAGCAGGGTAGAAAGAGGGAACCGTAAGAACCTAGTGTCAAGACACTCCGCAGCCCACTTACCACCTTTTTGAGGCATTGAGTGTTGAGTGGCGGAATTCAGTGCCGTGTTTGCCTAGTTGCTAGAATGAAGAAAATGAAAATAAATAAATCCATCTTTCCCGAGTGAGAATTGAACTCACAAGCTTCGCCTGCGCCACAATGGCATATTTTCTTTTTACCAAAAAATTAATTTCCATAGCGTTGCAACCATGAGTTGAAGAAAAACAAAAAAAACTATAGCAAGTGATTAAATTTCCAGTTATTTTTCATTGGATATTCTTTATACTAGAAACAACAATGTGTTGGCATTAAACATGATTGGATTTATCATCTACGTTCAAACACAACTTGTCGCTTAGTTTTATTAAGCGTCTAAATATTATTAATCTATTTGGAAATAAGCTATACATAATAAAGGAAGCAAAGCACTTGACATATATATACTACCGCTTTAAAAAACAAAATATTTAAGCAGCTTCAAACCAATATAAAAGCTTATACAATTACACGTAATAGCTTTGGTACGTACACGATACAATCTCAACGAACCATGTAGCCGAAGCTTAACTAAAGCTCGTCGTAAATCTCTGACGTAAATCCTCTTAAGCGGACGCTATCACTAATATTTGATGGCATCGCGTTTGATTACGAGATCAGATGCGACGCACGTTCACGTCATAGACTGTGTGTGTTATAGACCTATTTACAAGTATATACATGGAAATACACGAAGTTATGTGAAAAATCACTATTTTCTTTACTTTGTAGCTACTTTGTTTCGTTTTTTTATTATGTATGACTAATTTTAAACGTTTTATTATTTTTTAAAGAGAAGAGAGGGAGAGAGAGAATTCATTGACAAAATATCTTAAATATAACGCTACAACCACCAGTATCATGAAACAATAATAGAGGAAGTAAAACTACTCTTTATTTCGGTTATATAACATTATCAGAGCTTTCAAAGTAAGTTCGTGAGTCATGAAATTTGATTCGGCTAATAGTTATTAAATTCTAATACCAGAAAATATTTTATACATATTGCTCTTTTATTATTTTTGTACATTTCTCATTTTGATGTGAAAGATTGAGAATAAAATCAAAACCTTAATATTCGTGATCAAACAGACTTTTATAAGTTTTTTATAAAATTGGTTTGGAAGGTTCCGCTGAGAAAAGTCAGCAAGAGCCTAAACAGTTGCTTTTGCATATAAATATATACAGTTTTCTAATAATACTAAGTAATAGCATAAATTGATATCCTTTAAATGTTTCTGGGTAAAATAATAAACTTTAAGAGTCGTAAGTCGTGATTTGTTACATTTAACGTTGCGTGACGGATCATGGAAACTGCGTATACTATACACATGTTATAGAACCTCTGTGGAATATAGCGTGTAGCTGCAAAATACTGACAGTAAAGAGATTTGTTATTAAAATGATTTAAAAGTAAAAATTGGTTATAATGTTAAAATTGTTGATTCGAGGTAGCTTATAATCCTCATTATTATAATTTATTAATTTTTCTTAAAAAATAAAATATATTTGTATTTTTTTTCCTATTTTTAGCTTGAAGTTGCATCCTGCGCATCACAACTTAAGATCTAGTGTTCACTCTAGTATTAAGGTACTCTATCCTCTGTTTTAGTCTTAAAATATAGCGTAACATAACGACGCATTTATCTCAATACAAAAAAATGTACCACTGCATGATGTATGTATTTCTTTTACAATTTAATCACTAAACCATGGATTGGTTTACTTGGACTCATTGTTTATTCTCTTGTTATGAGTGTTGATGCAAAACACAATGTAAAGTGGGCAAAATCTTAAAGTCACTATATAAATATGTACTACCAAATGTAGAAAGTAATACGAAGTGCATACAAACATGTCAATGATCATTTCAATTTGCTTTTGGCACAAAGCTATGTTGCGATATTATTAGCACATTTGTAATATAAAGTACTGCTTACATCCACTCTAAGTGAATCCTTTCACAATCTTCTTTTGGAAAATAATGTAAGACGTTTACTACTTTTTCGTGTCCTTCTTTGATATTTTTCGAGCAGTTGTCAAGTTTAACCTAATTATTGTTTATGGTATTTTGATTACTTGTCCCTTTTCAGTTCCACGTTCCTCAGCACTGAGGAACGTGACTTCGTTGCTGCTCACGTACGTAGTGTATGGTCTCCTTCCATTTGACGCTATTAGATGCTTGATCTACATATTGAGCTGTGCATATTGGTATCTCTAGGTGTTGGGAAATTTGGTCTGACCGTCTTTTTGGGTTGCGTCCTCTTGACCTTATCTATTATATTTTTTTCTATATTATTATTGTTTCTGAGCGTTTCATATCTAATAAATATGAGGCTGATTTGACCATTTGAGTCACTCTACTTCTACTTTTTCTTCTTGCATGTCACGTTGTAAGGAAAAAAAACGAAGAAGATGGTTAAATTGTTAAATCTGTTGCATTCACTTGTGGATTCATTTCTATATTGAACTGTTATCTGCCTGTCTGCTGTAACTGTCAATTATCTATTCATTTGTTTACTGAAATAAGAAATAGTTAATTTAAAATGTTTGTATCAGGTGAGTGGCATGCTGCATGGGAATGCAAGACCAGACGCGTTGATGCCAGGGTACTTTGTCTAAATTATTTTTTTAAACAGTCCTTAAATTGATTAAAACTATATCATAACAACGCTTTTAATATTTTTTTTATTATTTAATATTTTTTATTTAATAGCGTTCCAGAAGACTTCCTTTGGTAACTAAATAATCTAATTTATATGTGACAAATTCAATAGATTGCGTTTCAATTGATCTTCAAAATACGATGCTAGAGAAAGGTCACCTTAAATAATTACCAAGGTCTAATATCGTTTTACTAAACAGAATGTGATCATAGTAAATGAAGTGTTGATAACTGGTAGGTAGAGTGATGTACCCCTCCCCTCTAGAAAGATGGTTAAATGTAACTGTTTTTTTTTTGTTTTCGCACTATAATATGATTATTAGGAGAAAGAATAACAATTTTCTACACAGAGGGACATTTCTCATCTTTGACACGTTGTTGTCGATGGCTTTAGAATGGTTACATTTTGTGATTTTATAATCTCTTATGTATCATACTGGTAGCGCCATCTGTGTGACAGAGTAACAGTCTCAGTATGTAGTATTCCTCACCCGAATGTATCGACTGGGTTTCAGTAGTCTCAATAGATGGCGCTGTTTGATAAAAGCAATATACATATTAATACACATGTAAGTAAAATATCAAAACAAAATATACAAATGTTCAAATAAATTAATAGCAATTTTGTTGCAAGCTGAGCAGTAAATCTTAATATATGTTAGTAAAATAAAGTAATCTGGATAAATGTATGAATGATATATATTTTTGGCTGTGACATGTGAGTCCGAGCGCACCTCGTAAATGTTCTAAAGGACAAAATTTATATTCAAACTAATACAAAAAAATCAGTTAATATAGTAGATGAATTACAAGAGAAAGTGGGGACGGAGTAAGCAGGGACTAAGTAACGGAGTGTCTTAACAGTAGATTCTTATGGTTCCTGCAGTTCCCTCTGCCTACCTTGCCATGTGCGGGATAAAGCGTGAAGCTAAAAAAAAAAAATTACAAGAGAAACCTTTATCACGAATTTGAAGAAGAAACATTATTTTATGTGTACGATGTGTACGATTATTTATCCAATGAACATACATCGTTTTATTTATATATCATAATATATTGTTGATATTGTTGTATATAAACACGTTTTAACATCTTAAACTGTGCTTGGACCTATTTATTTCGAAGATACAAGTGTCGAGTGGAAAGAATTAAGACAGAGATCACAGTAATAGCTTCAGATCACCAAATTTAAAGTCTACAAGGAATTTAAGCAGTAAAGACACATATTTTAAGTTTATATTTAATTTTATAACAAACCTATGCCGCGGTCAGTGACGTGATATAAGATGACACGAGATGAAAGATGATATCGGTGGACACATCTTATTTTGTTCTCATCATTTGATTTGCTGCATCATTCTTAACATTTCAGGAGTCTCGACCGCAAGATATCGATACCTTAAGCTATGTAGTTTTGCACTTAGAACTATAAGTAAAAGTTACTAAAGCCCAGTAATTTACTTAGCTTTAAATTAAAAATTTAATTAAGAATATTTTATATATTATATAAATTATAAAAAATATAAATAAACACTATGTACATGATGCCTTAATCTAGAGAAATACAATTTTCTAAAGGAATACAAAGAACTGCCTTGCTATATGTGAAAAGAACACCATTCGAGAAACAGAAGAAGGCAATTGGCAGCTCAAAATTTATATATTAGTAAGCTCTGATATTACTACGTTTTTTTAGGGTTCCGTACAAAAATAAAAAAACGGAACCCTTATAGAATTCCTCGTGTTCCTGTCCGTCCGTCTGTCACAGCCAATTTTCTCTGAATCTACTAGACCGAATCAGGTGAAATTTGGCAGGATGGTGTAATGCCCTGACCCGAACACAGATGTGTAACGTAAAAAATATTTTTTTCCGTCAAATCAATAAAATTAATAATACAAGCAGCGGAATGTCAAATCTTTTGATTTGACATTCTTATGATATAATAAACGAAGAAAAGATGTCGTATTCTTGTATTGTAAAGAGCGTGAAGACATTAATATATTTTTAATCATTGCCCCAAGCCGTGGTATGACAAAGCGTGGAGTAAAGTTGCGTTGGTGGAATAGAGTGACGTATAATGTCTCAAATTCAGACATTAAACGAAGAAGGAAGTGCTTTAAAATTATAATTTATTTGTTTACAAAGATACATAAAGCGTATAAAAGAGCAAAAACAATCTAAGCGAAATACTAGTCATCGCTTAAATTTCTTTATAAATGTAATAAAAACGACCACCAAATTTCTGGTCAAACATCATAAATTACTTTAATATGACAAATAAAGCATTTTGAAATCAATTTTATTTAATACAGAATTGGGTTATATATATATTTACACAGGTGAGCTCTATTCCGACCGACTGGCTGTAGTTTTTGCTGCCTAATCTTAATTAATAGACGTCTCGGAAACTAACGGCACTAGTCCACTCGTCCACTCGTCCTGGCCGTGTGACACGGCCGTGAGGTGAACTGGTACTTATATATACTACGTTATATAATACTGAGGCTCTCTTGTTAGGAAAATAGATTTATAGCATTTTACTTTTGGGTTTTTATTAGAATCAACCATACGATGATAATAATAATTTTTGAAAAGTTTGCTAATATAGAGAATCACAAAATTATCTAGATTTAGAGATATCGCCCGCATGATTGTAAGAAAGTAACTAAACATAATATACGTTTTATGCTGCATTTAGTGTCCAAGGAGACTCTATCTGCGGGCGTGTTAGTGTAAATTTTATAAGTATATTTTTATATAAGCACTTATGGCAAAAGCATTTATTTATATGGGATCTAAACTACCACCCACCGTGGTCAGTTCGACGGAAATAGCCACCACGGTGTTTGATAATTGATCGGTAATTCGTTTATGTAAAAAACTCAAGCATTCAAGGGTTAATTAAAAATGTTTATAAAAATATGTCCGTAATAAGATGGCGCTGAAGCAAAAAGCGTTGCGGGTTACCGTTCTCATACTTCGATACTAAGTTGCCGGCAGGTATGTGGAGTCCGCCGCTTACTTAGACATGCAGAGGCAGTGGCTCTCAAATTGAATATCAAGATGATTTCCTTGTTTCGTTTTGTCTTTTATTTACGACATTTTGAGCGTGCCAATCGAGCATAATTCACTACACCATTTTCACGTTGAATGGAGAACACATAAATGTGATTTCTTATATTCTCATTTACACAAGTTTTTTTTTTTTTTTTCTTTTCTTTTTTTTTTTAGCTTCACGCTTTTATCCCGCACATGGCAGGTTAGGCAGAGGGAACTGCAGGAACCATACGAACCTAGTGTTAAGACACTCCATTACTTAGTCCCTGCTTACTTCGTCCCCACTTTCTGCCGTTTTCGAGGCATTGCGTGTTGAGTGGCGGAACTCAACGCCGCGCTTTTGCCTTAGTTGCCAGAGCGAAGAAAATGGAAATAGAAAAATCCATCTTCCCCGACTGGGGATCGAACCCAGAAACCGTCGTGTTAGTCGCGTTACAAGCAGACGTTGCGCCTCTGCGCCACGACGGCCCTCTAGTCAGTCAGGTTGGTTTCAAGGGGAGTGTTCTGCAATACTGAGGATATGACAAAAAGATTATTTTTATGGTCAACGCGCAAACTTATGTGTATTTAAGGTTGATCTGTACGAGATTACCAGAGCTTCAATTCAAAACGAATCTATTTCGAAATACAAATTTGTTCCGTCACTTACAGACGTGTGCCTGAGAAGCGTTTGCACGGCCTCCATTTGATGCATCCATCGTGATGTCATGAATATAACTAGATTGTAACATCTTCTTGATGTACAGGACAAATAGTGTAAGAGATAGTTCGCAGCCTTGTGGAACTACAGTGTCCCCGAGTTTTTTTATCATACACCGTCGATAATTACATTATTGCTATGCTCGACAAGAAAGCTAGAAATCTATTTACAATACAATCGCTCAGGCTGCCCGTACGATGGCAGCTTTGTGCCAAACAAGATCAAAGGCTTTCGCTATCTCAAACCAAAACAATTTAAGCCAAAACCTGATCCAGCTCTTATCCACCTGAGATGAGTAAGCGATAAAAATAAAATAATAATAAACTTATTATATAGCAGTATAATCTTAAATACATTTAAAAGTTTAGTGTCCAGTGCTTCCAGCGGTATAAGTACAGGATAGATATGTGCAGTCGCCACCCCACGCGGCTTTGTAAAAGACAAGCGCAAGCGTCAATTGCATTACGAAATCCACATTTATTATGTACTTAAATAGTTTTTGTCATTAAACATTTATGGTTGATAATTAGTGGTTAGAGAGTAAAGCATGATACTGTATCCTGTACACTATACAGGATATGCTGCGAGAACTCATTTTTTTAATAGCACTATTTTTATTTTGTTCTTTTGACTTCACGCTTTATCCCGCATGTAGCAGTGTAGGAAAGGGGAACATAGTGTTAAGACACTCTGTTTCCGACTATTTGCCTTCTTTCAATAAGTTGTCAGAGCAAAGAAAATGGAGAAGGCAAGTCAATCGCCAAGTTGGTGTAACTTGGCGCAGTTCTGACGAAGCCCTAAGGGGTTACACTACACCGAGAAACAGCACTCTTCGTGCCAGGTCTATCAAGGTCCACAGCTAATCCGGTCACTCCTAAATGATTACTCGCTTACTATGTTGAACAATACATGGAAACCATCCGATTGGATTTGAGTGAAACAATGTTAAATAATATGTCTCCAATTGTATAAAATATCAGCTGAAATATGATGGTAAAATGACATAAAACTATCTTGTAAATAATAATGTAACTAATCTAACACACGTTTCAAAATTCAGATTTTATTACTTAAAAGCTAGTAAAGCTCTAATTAATTGAGCTATGCCAAAATTTATTTTTACATAAGAATGTTAGCTTCGTTGTTTGATTTTATAGATTATTAACATTTTATATGTTTAGAATAAAAATGCATTGTCCTGGTATGGTCACAAAGAATGGTGTAACATCACTGAAAATGATAATAAAAAATGTAACTGCCATTTTTTTCTGGTTGTTAAATTATTTACTTACATTAAATTGTACTTGTATTAATAGGTTACATACACAATCTGAATCACACGATTCAATTTAAAATTCATATGTAACATTTTTCTTTCGTATATAAACAGATTGCATCTGCAATTCTGTGGAATTGGTTTTTAAATTTAACAATTACATTGTAAGAACATAAGAACGTGAGATTCTGCGTTGTACAAAAAGTGTAAAAAAGATATTTTTAGCACTTATATATTGTCAAGCTGTCACTTACAAAATATTACTTTTAAAAAGACATAGAGTTCATTGGCTTATGAAGAGTATGCTATTTTTTCTAGAAGAAATCACTTTTATATTTACTTTAACGCTGATTTTAATATAAATTTAAATAAAAGCTTAAAAACAAAGTTCAAATCGCAATCGATACATAGACAAAGGTTCATTCATAACTAAATAAAGCTAAAAGCTCCAGTTATCAGTACGGTTTCCAGTCCAGATCCAGTAACCCGTCAGTCTCGCGCAGAGCGTCATCGCGGACGCACGTCATGTCTCCATATTACCTGGTCGTGTTATTCGCGTGCGCCTGCGCAGGTTCGTTAGGTCGACGACCCCAGTGATATATGTCTCAGAACAGAAAATATCTTGCCAAACTTATGTTTGTATTTGGAAAGAAAAAGGAATTTGGTTAAAAAATCTAACGATTTTATTTCTCTTTGATCTACACAAAAATTTTAAAATATATTTAAACAATACCCTTTTTCTTTCTTACTTAATTAAACAATATTTTACCTGTTTTTCCTCATAATTCTATAATATTTCATGTAAGCTACATTTTAGTATCTGTTCTGAGGTTCGATGAATAAGCGCCCAACGTGCCCTAAGGTGTTTTTTGTCCTGGAACGCGAATTTTATCCTTGAGTCTGGGTCCATGTCTTTTATTCTTTTTGAACACTGCTGTAAGTATACACGTAATTATGCCGGAGGCTTCTGCTTTAAAATAAAGTAACTTGTGGAATACCTGTTGGTGTTAAATAAATATATATACTCGTATATATGGACATTTATTTATAACGTTGCGTTATATTTTTCGGAAAGAGATTTGTTTTGATAACTTTATTTTTGATATTAATTGCTATCAAAAGACATCAACGAGCTCGTCCGTCCGAAATTTTAATATGTTGATTTATTAATCATTATTTATTTTTTTAATAGAACTCTATGCATACACTACTCACTATACTATTTTTTTTATGAAATAAAATGTGTACTTATTTAGTAAAGCTTTAAGCTATATTGGCTGTTACATTTATTTCAATTGGTTCGTAATATATTTTCCAGTAAACTTCAATAAAATACATATTATATAATAAATAATAAATAAAAATATATGTGCAGTAATTTAATTATTAATATAAATATTATAATTAATGTTTTTTGTTGTATTATGAGTTTATTTTTTACTTCGACATTTTCCTTTTTTTCATCTTTTCGCTTTACGCTTTATTCTACACATCGTATTCTATCTTTATTCTATATATCATAGGACAGATAAAGATAATCTATTAAAGAGTAAAGGTTCTTCGTTCTTTGCTAGAATTTGAGGTTTCTCCCCCCTCCTGCAGTTTTTCCCCAGGTGTCAGGTAAATTTAACAAAATACAATTTTTAATATATTTATATGTATTAAAAATTAGAAACTCAATTGACATTTTACAGAACCATTCATAGACAGTAAGTTTAAACATAAACATATGACTCAAGTATGTCAGTGGTCCAACTGTTCAACAGGACGATGCCTAATTACGAACACAAAAGATACTCGAGTCGAGAGTAAGTACACTCTGTGGAAAGTGTGCACTAAATATTTACATCTTAAAATGATAAATGCCTTTAATTGATATTCAACAAAAGAAAAGATTATAATGACGACGATGTTAGATTGTACAATCCCTACTTGAGAAGAATGGATTATTACAATTCAATTTTTTCCCTCTGGCAACTAGGCAAACACAGCGTTGAGTTCAGCCACAAAACACGCAAAACTTCTTTTTTTTTTTTTTAGCTTCACGCTTTTATCCCGCACATGGCAGGGTAGGCAGAGGGAACTGCAGGAACCATATGAACCTAGTGTTAAGACACTCCGTTACTCAGTCCCTGCTTACTCCGTCCCCACGCAAAACTTCGAAAGGTGAAAAGCGGAAAACGGAGTGACACTTGGTTCCTACGTTTCTTATGGTTCCCTCTGTCTCCCCTGCCATAAACAGGATCATGAACGAGGCTTTAAAAAAAGAAGATTTTTATGAAATTTATAAATATCCAAAAAATTAACAGTAAATAACTCAACGTAACTTTTTCAATTTCTGTAGGAGGAATGAGTTATCCACTTTACACAAAACACAATGTCTTCAATTTTTAGTCGAAAGTGGTACAATATAGTGCTATAATGTAGGGTATACGAGGGTCAAACTGAAAGTTCCTAGAAAATCAAAAACTAAGCATTCTAGCAAGTTATTAGTTTTATTATAACTTTACAAAATAGCGTCCATTTACATCAATATATCGCTGCTTTCGATGGAACCATTGAGAAAAGCACCTTGCCCACTCGGCCTTAGGGGTCTCTTCAACGGCGTTTTGAAACGCAGCCACTGCTTCTTCGGCGTCCATAAAATGTTTTCCTCGAAGTTTTTCTTTTATTTTCGGGAATAAATAAAAATCGCAGGGTGCGAGGTCGGTGCTATACGGCGGGTGACTCAGTAATTCCACGTCTAAGGTCGCCAAATAGTCGATCGTTTGCCTGGCGGTGTGCGACGAGGCATTGTCGTGATAAAGGAGGATCCTGCTGCGAGGTCGTTTCTCTCGAACTTTTTCCAAGACAAGTGGCAAACAGTTGTTAGTGTGCCACTCTGCATTAACCGTTTTCTGATCCTCTAAGATAACTGTCGCGTAATGACCTGTCTTTCCGAAGAACGAGGCCACCATCTTTTTTCCAACACTTCGACCTCTCTTCACTTTAGTTGGCAACTCTTCGGAAGGAAACACCCACTGAGCAGACTGTCTTTTGGTTTCCGGATCATAACAGTAAATCCAGCTTTCGTCACCCGTTAGTATGTCGAACACAGAATTTAGTCACCTCCGTTAAATTTTTCGATCATTTCTCGGCACCAATGAACACGGCGGAGTTTTTGAGCCTCGGTCAAATTATGCGGTATCCAGCGGGTACAAAGCTTCCTGACCGCTAAATGTTCATGGAGGATTTTGTGCACTTGACTCATACCTATGCCTAGACTTGTCCGAATCTGCTGATAGGTCACTCTTTTGTCCGTCTCTATCATACACCGCACAACACTGATATTATCTTCAGTCGTCGCTGTAGAAGGCAGTCCCTCACGCAAATCATCGGTGAGATTAGTTCGACCACGTTTGAATTCATTAAACCAGTTGTAAACTGTGGCACGAGATGGGGCTTCATCGTGAAAAGCCAATCGAAGTCTATCATAACTTTCTTGTTGACTTTTATGACATCGAAAGTCATAAAAAATCATTGCACGAAAATTTTCTCGGCTTAAATTCATTCTGACGTGGACAGACAATTTTCAATTTGCCGCCAAATCGTGAAACAAATGACAAATGAATGAAATGTATACTCAATATTATTGGTAAAGAGTTCTATTTTCAAAATTTAAACTTATTTTTTTAATATAAAGCTTTTAAGTTGCCAGTTCTAAAAACTTTCAGTTTGGCCCTCGTAGAATGAAGTTAACGGAGTGTCTTAACACTAGGTTCTTATGGTTCCTGCAGTTCCCTCTGCCTACCCTGCCATGTGCGGGATAAAGCGTGAAGCTAAAAAAATAAAAAAAAAATAAAAATATATTATTAGTCAATATTCTTCCAAAAGAAACTGTTTTAATTATTTATTTTTTTTTATCTTCACGCTTTATCCCGCATATTGCAGGGTAGGCAGAGGGAACTGCAGGAACCATATGAACCTAGTGTTGAGACACTCCGTTGCTTAGTTCCAGCTTGAGTGGTGGAACTCAACGCCGCGCCTTGCCTAGTTTTCAGAGCGAAGAAAATGGAAATAGAAAAATCCATCTTCCCCGAGCAACAATCGAACCCTCAAACCGTCGCGTTTACAAACTGATGCTTAAGCCTCTGCGCCACGACGGCCCTCAATGTGTACTCATTTTTACATCTTTGTATATATTGATTTTAAAAGGATATTTACCTTTGTCTCGTTGATTAATGATTCGCTATAAATAAATTTGGAATGTAATCATTTTATTTGCTTTTGTGTTGTATACTGAGTTGACAACATGTGAGTTCAACATAAATATAATATAATCTTATTTCAATATCTAATTCAAATGGTTTTAGTACTACTGAAAGTGATGTATATATGATGTCACCAAAAAAGCTTTATTTCCATTTTTCATTTTCTGTGATAAGAAAAAAGGAGAAAACAGAGAACGTTAAACTCTTTTGTTGTTCATCCAAACTTTATTATGTCGTTCTAAGGAGCTTGAACTCAATTTTTTGGTAGGATATTAATAAAATGAAACGAGTCAGCTCGTATCTGTAGTTTGAAAGTCACTTAAAATCTCATAAAACCTGTCATTAAAACCGCATAAATTTTTAATAGCTGCCAAAACGTAAAAGCATGTGATAAGCACTTACACAATATTTGATATTATAACCTTTTTAAACAATTGTTTATTATACTCATTTCTCGCATAATATGGTAAAAATAGTCAACACTTATGACTTTCCGTTATTCATTTACAAATATGAGTTGTGGAAATCAATTTTACCGTACTTTTAAACAAAATGGCGTTTGTACCTTGCAAATTGCTTTAATGGAAAATATTTGGTTGTAATTTTAAAAAACACTGCTTACAAAAAAAGTATATGGTATATTTTTTTTTAATTTTAATATGTCTCAGTATCAACATAGTGCTTTGTCAAATATGCTAAATAAAGTAATTTACTATGTAATATACAAAAATGCTGTATTTCCTAAATAAAATACATGAAACAGATATTTTTTCGCATCAGTACAGCTTGAATGACTCAAGTACTGCTAACGGTTCTATATAACAATGTGCTCATTGTTTCATATTATTGTACTTACCATTTTGATACTATTAATACTATTAATTTATACTTGTAACGTTACCTTATAATATATATATATATATATATATATATATATATATATATATATATATATATATATATATATATATATATATATATATATATATATATATATATATATATATATATATATATATATATATATATATATATATATATATATATATATATATATATATATATATATATATATATATATATATATATATATGTATAAACTGTTATACCCCTGTATAATGAGGGAGCCTGCTCGCTTAATGTAGAGACAGTAGAGCTAACCACCATAAAATAAAGAAGTAAGATAAAATTTATATTTTCACATCCTTTGCTCGGGAAAGTGCCTTGATCTAGTCTCAGAATAATCAAATATTCAAGAAATTCATATAATTTTAATAGTAACATTTATTTAAAATATTTTATTAATTACACAAAGTGTTATCAGTCATTTTTTTACAATACAAACAATTTACTAGATTTTAAATAATATTTTAAAACTTAAAAATTTTTAAAAGTTTCTTACGGGCTTCACAAAAAAGTTTGAACTTCCAAGTCGGTGCTTGGTCACAAGTGGAATCTTAATCACTCATAAATAATACCCATTGTTTCGCCTTTAATATTTCTCATTAGAACGGAAAAAGTGCGTCGTGCAGAGTACCGACCGGGCTAGAGATACCGACTAACGATTACAGGTAATTCCTACTGTCGCTTCCATTTATATTTTTTATATCTCGTTTTAGCGGAGTCCTCTCTGTTTTTGCGGCGTTCACCGTTTTCTATTTCCTCTGTATATAATTTTTCCGTTACTAAGTGACTGACTGACAAAACAAAGCTGAGTCTATAAAGAATATACAGAGCTTATAAGCTTATAGAAGTCAAATGAATTACCTTAAATTTACTACAATAGTCCTTAACTAAATATAATTCAATACACTATAGTAGTATGAATATAAGCGTGGTAAGATCGTTCCTCAGAGAAGACAAATTACGAGGTTAAGATACGTTACTTAATTAACAATATGTCGAACTTTGCCTACACTGGTAGTCTATGAATACCTCAACTTAAAATAAACAAACAGAGAATCAGACGGAGAACAGTATTTTTCAACTAAATTCTCCCTACGCACAAAATGCGATGGCTGTTCAAACAAAAAGAAAAAAAATACTAAGGTATGCCAGTATTTACTACCGATGGACTCGAACCCATTATTACAATAATATATCGATTACTATTAGTGTTAATATATGCAAACATTACCGCTAGATGTGCTGTGTATTGCTTATTTAAAATCCGACCTTATCTTACTTTCGAATATGGTATAAAGTAACTTGCATTTGCATTCTGTGGTCATATTGTGAATGGTAGTACAAATGTTTATTTCCAACCGGAATAGCCTAATGTATGGCAGACGCCACCGTCGTAGACGCTAAGGCTTTAAAGCTGGACGAAGTGACTTGAAATTTAATACTCTACTTAATAAAAACAGGTCGGTATATTACATGGCTTTACACATATACAGTAGACGAGACTGTAGAGTTCTGATATAAGGATATTTTTTAAGATGTTGATTGTGTAATTTTATAATTTTATTCACATTCATATATTTTTTATTATTTTTAAAGAGAACGCATGGGCTAGTGGTTAGTATAGTGCTTCCAAGAGTTTTAGGTTCAAACCGTGACAAAGACTTCCTATAATTTGTCATAGATTTTTTAATTTTTTTTCTAAATCTTCATAAACGGTTATGTTGTAAAAAAGCGTTTAAATTGTTGTTGTTATCTAACGATAACCACTTTAAAACAATGTAGGTGTTGGCATAAATAAAAATTATATTTATTAGTACATATTTATAGTCATTGTAGGTAGATTGATGGAAGAAAACTAGTTTTTAGTATATTATTAGAGGTTGTTCGGGTTTTCCCGATCGTATCGTATCGAGACTCAATGGAGGTAAAGTTTAATGACACTTTATTAAACATACATATATATACGTATAGACATATATGCAAATACACATGTGTACGAGAGCTTCGAGTTCATAAATAATTTTCAATATCATTAATTTTGATTATACTGTCCTTGTAAAATGGATCTACATATATATTATTATACGTAATATTCGTTGTTTAATAGGTTTTAGAGCTTTTTATTCTTGAAAACGATTAAAAGTGGCGTTTAATTTCGCCGTTTGATACTTAATTACGTCCAAATTTCATTGTATTAAAGCTTAAAACGTATTTTATAATCATGTAATAAAACAAAAACCACATATATACATACGTATATATACATCGAATACCGTAATAATTACTAAAAATCTAATATTCTAATGCGAGCCACAAAGGATTCCCACGACACTGTGCTAGGTCGTGTGAACGCTCACTTCCGTCCAGCTTCGAACCTGCGACCTCTGGGAATGGTTGAAGCTGGCCCATTGTTTAAACGCGCTAAATGCATTAATCATCTATAAGGAGCATGCTAAATCACATTCTATGCAAATATGCCAGTTTTTCTTTCATAACATGTTATAAAATTTAAACAGTTATCACAATAATTTATGCAGTTAATATTTAAGAAACTAAATTTATATATATTTTTAAAGTATTATTTTTCGTTTCAATTTGTTAAATATTTACTTGCTAAGATGTTATGTTGTATATGTTTCGAATTTAGTTTACGAATTTAACCTCTCACTTTGTTTTACTAATTAGGCTTAATGATCGTTTAATTCAACACCAGCTATATTCCTGACAACAAGCAGTTAAGGCGTCTTTAAATTACTTCTAACATTAAATACAAGCTTTTGTTTATAACAAATTAAATCGAACCTTTAAACAATACACAGCGAAATATTTCTATATTATTTTTCTAATTGAAATCATGCTAAGCTTAAAGCTACTTTTATCCAATATTGTAAAATTATTTGTTATTACTTGGAAACATGAGTATTGAATAACGGGACTCTACAATTTGTTTAGCAAGTTCAGACTTAAATAGAGTAAATTGTGGTTAAATTTCATAGTTTAGGTTCGATTCTTCAAAAATGAAGTATGTATTTTCACTTCTTTCTGCTAACGAGACAAAGCACCGCGTTGAGTTCCGCCGCTAAACACGCACTAGTCTACCCACTTGCTATACGCGGGATAAAGCGTGACAAAGCGAAAGAGGCGGCTTTATATAATGATAAAAAATAATAAAAATACTAAAAAAACACTAAAACTAAAGTAAAATCTAAATATTAGTTATAATCGTGAATGAAAAAACACGATCTATAATATTTTTTGCTCACAACATTAAGTAACGTATTAAATAGTGTAAAATAGACACGCTGTCTGTCAAACTCACTCACTAATTATTATCTATATATTACGTATTTATATTTTTTTGCCTCTGATGAGTGTCATAATTATAAAATACATGAGGAAGTTCTTTTAATTGAGATAATGTGATATAATTTGATTCAATTACTTAAATAATCGTTTAAGTTTTTATAGCTCCTATAAGTAATATTTGCTGTCTAATGTACCTGTATGTATAGTCATATTTATAGATATTGATAGTTTTTAATTCAATTTTTTTTAAAAAAATAGTAATAAATTTTATTAATTTTGCTAAGTTTCCCCACTAAACATATATCGTCATAAATACCTGAAGAATACTGTTATACTTTGGAAGTAACCTATTCGTATCAGTCTTCGTAAAAAATCAATATCCGAAACTAGTTATAGTTCAAACATTGCGAGAGACTTCCTTGATTCTTAGGTATTACAAAATACATAAAATTTTTAAAACGAGTTATTTAATGAATTAACAATTTTCAAAATAAACTTATGCAATTAAAATATTAATTAATGAAGTGCTATCTCTATAATGACAGCTGTTTGTAAAAACATATTTATTTAATATTTATGATTTTTTACTAATCCACACTAAGGATAGAAAAAATATTTAAAAAATACCGTATAAATTTTGAACGCAGCTGGATTTGAAGTCGCTCCATCTGCAAACCATTTAATTGAAGTTCAAAATATATACTTCTTAAAATGTTATTGCATAGAACCCTCATTAAACTTAGATTCACTTAAATTTGTAACTAAAATAATTATCCGGTTTTCATACTCTTGACCGATTCCCACGCAGAGCGAGCTAAACAAGTTAACTTGGAATTCTTCGCCCACGGTTAGTGCAGATTCTAATAATTATTAAAATCTTATTGTAATATATTTATTAACATCTCCATATATATATATATATATATATATATATATATATATATATATATATATATATATATATATATATATATATATATATATATATATATATATATATATATATATATATATATATATATATATATATATATATATATATATATATATATATATATATATATATATATATATATATATATATCGAGGCGTCACAGCGGTTTTCAACATTGAATGACTTCCTTCCTTTTGTTTAGTAATAAAATTTAATTCTTAGAAATATTTATATTTACTTTTCAACTTCTTAATGCTTTTTAAATTTTAATTTTTAAAAATAACATCAAATTCAGTTAAAGGACTTCTATGTTAATTCACAATCTAAAATTAAATATTTGCATAAGAATTCATCATAATTCAGAAACTCACTTAAAATTTTTTTCAACGGGCTTTACATAATAAGTTCAATTCATTAAAATATTAATTTAACTAGTATCTTTACTGGCTTTCGATGGAGAAGACCTTGTACTTAAAAGAAAATATTAAAATTTGAACGCAGCGGGATTTAAGCCCGCGTCCCTTGCAAACTTTTCTTTATAAAGTGATCAAGTCCATCTCAGCACTATTTTTAGTGCAGGTCTTTATACTCTTTTTATAAAAAAAAAATACTAAGTTAAGAATAGCAAAAAATATTTGTACAGCGACACTATAGTGGCTATCGATAATAAAGAGCAATTATTACGGCATATAGACCAATAGTCTTTAACAGCGGGGATGTCGACCGAGACTCAGACTCTAGTTTTTGCTGTCCACTTTTCGTATATATATGTATACAGTATGTACAGTTTATTCTTGACTTTAAGGAATAAAGAATGGCAAAGCTTTAGTAGTAATTGTTCATTTCTTAAAAGCTCGAAAGTACCTAAGTTCTGATTTTTAATCTAATTACTTTTTAAGGTTATTTTAATGATAAATGATTATAGGACGATCAATCTATCGCTTTTATAATCATTACTAATGAATAGTCTAAATATAATGACTTAAATATAAATTTAATATTCATACTTCTATTAAACAGGTTTTTCGATGTATTTACTTCTATGTGTGTATTGGATCCAGGCTCGAGATAATATAATCTATATTGGCGTTTATTCTTCTGTATATCACTGGAGAAGTTATTATATCGTTTGCTTTATAATTTATTTAGTTTTTAATTTTTAGAAAGCTATGGAGATGGCAAACACATTTTCCGCAACGCTAAAAGATCTCTCAGTAAGTACAAAACTGTAGTAAGATTGTTTAAAAAAAAACATAATATAATTAAGCTGGTAATACTTATTGAATAGAAAAGTAAAATAATTGCCATTTCCAATTTCTAGGTAAAACAGCAGGTTGTATTTACGAAGGTCGCTGGTACCCTCCATCGTCAGTAGTGAGGTCGCGTGAACCCTGCCTGCAATGTTTGTGCGCACAGGGCGCGTTGTCCTGTAGGAGGCGCGCGTGTGCTCCGTTACCGGAACCGCCTCCAAGGTGCTATGTTATACATGAAAGGGGAGCGTGCTGTGCTGAGATGAGATGTCCTGGTGAGACTTGCTCATACATTTTTATTGTCTTCTCACTTTATCCTTTACATGGCCGGGTAGGCAAAGGGAATTGCAGGAACCATAGGAACCTAGTGTTAAGATACTCTGTTGCTTAGTCCCTGCTTTTTCAAGGCATTGTGTGTTGAGTGGTAGAACTCAACGTCGCGCTTTGCCTAGTTTCCACAGCGAAAAAAATGGATGTATAAAAATCTACGCCACGATGGTCCTCATAAAACTCTTTAGTAAATTTACTTAATTTAACGAACTATGAATTAATTAATCATCGTAGCTTAGAGCCAAGGGGTATACCTGCATCGTGTCAAATTTAATATATAAGCGAGTCCAGTTAATTAAATTCCACAATTTTGAGGTTGACATTGACAATATTTTTAGTGATAAGAGCAGTGAAGTCTTTAAAAATTTAAAATTGTATTGTTACACTGTGTTTTACCTCTTTATGCCATGAAGTATGATAAAAAAAAATAATACCCATAAACGCGACGGTTTGTGTGTTCGGTTTCCACTTGAAGAGAATGAACTGTTTTTAGCTCTGGTAACAAGGCACGGTACACATACAGCATTAATAGTTTCATAGGAAATAATCTGTTAGTTTTAAAAACTCAAAGTCAGTTTAATAGGTTAGTTACTATGTACATTTTTGTTTTTAATTTACAGATGATCTGAAGAATTTGGAGATCACGTCAGCCACTCAGGTCGACGATACAGAAATAGAAGCGCCGTCGTCAATTGGTCATGGTATGTATTTCAAATATGCAAAAATTTATAAGTATTATAACTTGTATATATTATTAAAACTATATAACATTAGCTGGGAAATAGAATATCCAATATATAAAATATGTTTAATAATACATTGTGGTGATCTTGGGCAAAGCGTTATAAAGAAAGCTATAGAAAAAAATTATACAGTAAAAAATAAGCCGCAGTCGCAGCAGTGACCTTTAGGTAACGATTATATATAACATATATTCTACAGTCTTAATGATGAGATTACAGTACGCTAGGCGCAAAATATATTATAAAGCACAAGAAAATAGTAAAAAATAAAATTTATTATAGTATCAAATAAATAAAATACTAAAATATACATACACACATATAAATAAACATATCAAATTATTAAAATTTAAATAATTTATTTCTGAGGGTTTGTTTGCTTAGCTTTTGTCTTTCACATGGCAGACAATGCCACTGTTATAGATAAGACTAATAAGATATTTAATTCTAAGATTACAATCGCTTCGATTTTATTTATTAAATAACCAAAATACCTAATATACATAAGATATACTTAATCTTATTTGAGTGTTTCCAGCGTGCGTGGAAGGCGGGGTGGTCTACGCGGCGGGCTCGGCGATGAGTGGGGGTTCAGCGTGCGAGCAATGCTTCTGTCTGGGAGGAACTCGTCGTTGTGTGAGACCGGCGTGTCTCCCGCCACCGCCTGGATGTAAGGCCCGAGCTGCCTCCGGTGCTTGCTGTCCTCAGCGATACTACTGTGACCACAGTTCTTCTACTGATGTGGCGACTAGTGGGAATGTACATGGTGAGTTAGTAGTATGTGTTGCCTTCATTTTTTTTAGTAATGTTGATCATACAATGATCAATCCTTTATATGATTAGATGATGAGATATTTATTAATATTATTATTTTAAGCCTATATCGTTGCTCTGCAGGGCAAAGGATTCTCTACTTTTTTCCATTTTTTGTAGTTTTGAGCTACTGTGTAACAGTAGTTGAGATGTTAGAAATCTTTCCGCAATCTCGGCGGTGGTGTGCCGCGGGACTACTTATAATTAGAGGTTTAATTGGTAATGACATGCGGCAGACGTGGCCTGTCCAACCGTATCACAATTACTTATTTTACACAACTTATAATTTAATGTGTCTTATTTATTTATAGGTTAAAATAGGTAGCTGAAGCTCCACCTGATATGTTTGATTGTAACAACAACGTTTATAGGTTTTATTATTTCGCTATAGTAAAAGACTGTGTTAGAAGGGCAGCTTAGTGTCTTTCCACTCAACAGTAAATGTAGGCGGAAAGTAATAAAAGGGAAATGTTTAAACTCATCTAGATTATAATATATGTATTGCAGTGGGGACTTACAAAAAAATATAATTGATTACAGATTGCATAACACCAGACGGCAAGTGGGCATACGAAGGAGAACGTGTGAAGGCGGCAGAGGCAGCAGAATGCATGCAATGTTTCTGTCTGCGAGGTGCTGTGCGCTGTCAGCGGTTGGCGTGCGCGCCGGCACTGCGAGGGTGCCGCCCTCTGCTGCGGACGGGAGAGTGTTGCCCGCATCAGTATCAGTGCGACAATCGTAATAATGGTATATTACTTTTATCTCATTGTTGAAATTATATTATTGTAGCGCTGTAATTGTTATGAATCTAAATAATTTATTTATATTTTTTACATATCGTCAAAATAACTCATTTTTTAATTGATTGTAATAGTATTATTGAAACCTATATATCAAATTTAATATGTTCAAAGCTTTAGTTTAGTTACAATATGATTACAACTGTAATTAAAATATGTTTGTTATTTTAGGTAGTAACATTCCGAATTCGTATCTTCAGCATCAAAATACATTAATGTCTTTAAATGATGAAAACAGATCTTTTCATACATCCAAGTCAACTACAATCAAACGGGAAACTACAATCAAAGAACAAACTACACACAAAAGTACATCAGCTGTGACTGTCACAGAAGAACATCCTATCACGACAGTAAAAGTGAAGAGAACGACCGATGAAGTTAGCACAGATTCAAAATCAAAAGACGAAAAAAGCTTAACAACTGCAATTAATGCACGAACAACTATATCAGACGATTTATCTACTATAGCCACAGCAGAGACAACGTTAAAGGATATTGACAGCACGACCACTGAACAACCAGAAAGTTCAGTAAAAATAATAATAAATGGTACGATCAACTGTACTGCGGAGCTATCATCGACATCACTCCTCTTAAATGTATCAGATCCGGACATTTGGATCAAAAGTGAAACACAACCTCGTATTCCAATAGTTAATATTGAAGTAGAAACTCAATCGTATACATCCAACGACATAATAACAGAACGAAACAATGAAGAATTTGATGACAATGAAATGTTCACAATAAACGTCACAAGCTCTTTACGGACAAATACAAGTCAATCAACAACGCAAGCTTCTTCTACGAGTGCACCTAAAACAGTGCCGCCGTTACTACTTGGAAATGTTAATATTTCGAAAGTGAAGAAGGATGAATATGATTATGACTATCCTGAGCCTACATTACCTCCATCACTGCCGAATTTGAAGTAATCACATCATTTCAATTTTAATAATATTGTGTGAAGTATGTAAAATATAATTTATTGCGAATCGTAAATTTGATTTCAGGATTATTCCTTTTGTCGCAGCTGATGCAGTTGTAGATGAAGATATACCTTCAAAAGAGAACATGGATTATCCTCTCCTAGACACTGATGAAAAATATCCAGTTTATTATCCAAGCAAAGATACAAAGCAAACGTTTGCAATGCGTAAAGAAGATGTCTATAATCCAACGCAGTATCCTGTATTTGTGTCTAAGAAAATAGAATCTCAATATCCCAGTCTTACTCATGAAGTAGACGATGTTAATGTCGCGTATACGAGTATAACAAACGATGCTCCTTCACAAGTACATGAGTATACTGTTACAGCTGCTTTGGGAAATTCCGCTAAAGTAAATAACAGACTAACAGAACAAGAACAACCCACATTGGATACCAATTATAAAATAGAAACTCCAGCTGTTAATTTATTTTCACCACCAGTTGAAACTGAAGGTAGGAAGAAATCCTTTTCTGTATCTCTAATATCTGCCTTTATTACTAATGTTCAAAAATAGAAAAGTAAAATTTAGTTAAAATATTTTCTCAAATCTCTTTCCTAGGAGGCTTCATACCTAAGGGTCCAGGTATAGTAGACGAATATTACTCCGTTTACCAAAGTACTCCACCAGCTCCCGTTGTTCCTCATTTAACAACTTCAATGCAGTTGGAGCCAAAAGGTAATTTGTAAAAACTACATATCTTATTATGGCCATGAAATAGTCAGAAATAGCAATATCAATTCATTAGACGTACATTTTTATAGTAATAATGTAATGTTTGGGCTTTGTATTTAGTTTTTATTATGGTGTCCAAAAATATTGCAACGACAAGAATATGCTAGTGTAGTATTGTAATTTTCAGATGAGTGTATAACAAGTGACGGTCGACATGTTCTTGAAGGCGAATCGGTCAATGTAGCTTGCTCCGTGTGCTCTTGCGCGTGGGGTGCACTCCGTTGTTCGCTGCGACCGTGCAACACGCCGCCGGGGTGCGAACGACGCGCCTCTGTCGTTAGTACTGGCGACTTATGTTGTGGAGACCTAATTTGTGATCAAAGTACGTATATTTTTTGAGGTTCTTTGATTACTATAAAGGTATTATGAATATATTCATTAATATTCTTTATGATAATCAAGTTTACTGATATCTATAATTGACTCGTAAAAGACTCAACTTTTTTTATTTCAGAAAATAAAACAACACCGTTTCCATTTTTAATGACACAAAATTTTGCTATCAGCTTAAATGAATCTAAAGTGCCAGTTCACAGTGAAATAGAAAGCATAATTTTTTCAAAACCAGAAACCACTTCAACGAACACTACAAATATAAAAACAAATTACACGTCAACAGACAATAATGATAAAATGAATGACGAAACATTGAATGAATTTAATCAAACAAATTCTACTCAAGTAAGTTTCTCAGAATTTTCTGCACCTGTATCAACGCTGCAAAATAAAGAGCCACCTCAAAACGCCAATAATTCAACAGAATATGATGAAGAAGAAGAGGAAGAAGGATTTTCTTTTGGCAGCGTCTTACAACTATTACTTAGCGAAACTTATGAAACCACTACCGGTACTCCCAAACGCAAGAAGACTACTCAAAATCTAGTGCCAAAAACAACTACACCAGTCCCTACTACAAAAAGGAAGTATGCAACTCCTGACAACGTATTCATACCTGTCACACATCGCTATCCAATGCCACCTAAGAAGGTATATCCTCAAAACCCCGTTAACCGTATCGATCACTTGCTTCTCGGAGAACCAACTACTTTAAAAAAAACTACATCTAGACCAGTAACTACATACAAGCCTGTAATAACAACAAGGAAAACCTTTACTACCACTCCTAGAACTACTCCTCGCCCTACCACTAAAACTGTTGAGATCACAAATAAGGATGGCATCCAACAATCAACTGATGTGCGACCAGCTCAAAACTTCTTAAGTAGTCTTAATCTAGGCTTGCCGAAGCTTGCTGGATGCAATATATATGGGCGAATGTATCGTGTTGGTAGAATTATAGCTGAGCTGTCGTCACCTTGCCAAGAGTGCAAATGTACGGAACTTGGCGTCCAATGTCGCTCACTGTGTTGAATGTTTAGGGCCAAAAAGTAAAAGAAATAGAAATCAGTCAGGTCGTACCAGTAAAACAAATAAGACCGTATGTCTGTCACAAGATTTAAGCAGCGTTAAGAACAGCATATAGTAAAAAAGATTGCGTTAACATTGCCAATGTACTGAAACTATAGGTTATGATACATAGATTTAACAATTTCTACATAAACGAGTTGTAAGAGTGTCCGTGTGTGGCCCACAAAGACTTAATAGATGTAAGACTGTTAGTAAAAGTGACCAACTGAACAGATAAACTGCAGGTTATTGATCTCAGGTAGAAATAACAAGTGACAAGAATGGTAGCATCTTCAAACAAATATACACTTGCCTTGAATTTGTCATAAGTGAATAGTAAATTATTTATAGAAATGTAAAACGAAATTATTAAAACTATTTGATAATTTACTCGAGTTTTTATTTCAGTGTATACTTATGATATATATCGTGTCGAGACAATAATATGTAGACTATGTAGTAGTATAGGACTGTACAGAAATGTGATATTAAATAAAAATTGATAACTATAAGGCAGAATCAGAAAAAGCTTTCAATGGAGTTGAACTTGGAAACAAATAAGACAAAATATATAAGAAAGACATTTATCAACATGTAAAGTTGCCAATAATATAATAATTCACAATTTCAATTCACTGAACAATTTATAAAGGTAACGTATATGTACATCAAGAGTCACACGTCAACTAAGACCGAGAACACTTTGAAGGTAATCCAAATATCAACATTATTTTACAAAGAAATAACAAAATTCACGCAAACACAAATATTTTCAATTTTTTCAAAGTTATTCACAAAAGTGATATGTAACAATTTTGGATTATTAATCATGATTTATTATCTATAAAAATAATTACACACTAAAATAGTTTTGTTATGGCCACACTCGATTTTAGATTACTTTTTGGTGAGCAGAATTATACAACAGTCTTCATCTGTATCCTATATTTAAAATTCGGATATCCTTCAGGAGGATTTAACATCACTTAAGACGCATTATTTTTTTTGTATTGCACACACTTTATAGTAAATTAAATAAGCCCAGATTTTTTTGATAAATTTGATCTAAAATCGAGTATAGATGACGATAACTAGTTGTTTTTAACCAAAATTCTTAGTTTAAGAATAATTTACTAACATAAGACTTGACTCTTTATCTCTTTGGATTAAATGGAAATATTCGGAACCTGAAAAATATACAGTCGTATCTCTTTCTGGTTCTAAATATTTTATATTTTTAGTAAAACGTTATAAACGATTTCATACAAAAATAATATTAGCACACACATACATATAGAGTTAAATATTGTTTTGATGCAAAACAAATGAAGTAATTTCACAGAAATTATTGACTTGTGAGGAGCACTTATTGATAGATTAAGAGAGGTAACACAGACTTAGGCTAATCGATAGTACCAAAAATGGCAAACTCTTATTTTCTAACGATTGAAGTTCCGAGATTTATCATATGTATACAAAAAAGGCCAACAAAGTTAAGTCTATACAATGATTGAAGGCACGTGTCCCTTACATAATTATTATGCCAACATGTTATCCGTCACTTTGAGTTCACTGATAAGTTCATATTAACTTACTGAATCCAACATATATGTATACCTATATATCAATATTTTTGTTTGTATTACAGGTATAACCAGACATTTTTCAGATAACTGTCGATTAAGCTATCAAAAACTTATCAGCCAGTAATTTGACAGAACTACTAGTATTTAAATTAGGTACACATTATTTACATTTGTTACATTACTATTGCTTGTTCAAATAACAACTTACAAAAGTAGAAAACAGATAAGGTATATTTAACAACCTTCATCTGAATTAGAAATAAGTTAGCTTATATTCTATTGTATTAATTCCTCATCTTTTTTCATACATGTGATATGAAAATTTGTCCAAAATGTAAAAGGCGTAATTAAGTAACCATTTAGTATTTATTTCTTATCAAAACAGTTAAAACGATATATTGGAAGACTTAAGAACACTTAATTTAAAGTCATTAAGTATATATTCAAATTTAAGTTTAATAAAAAATTCTCAAGTCAACAAGTAAGTTTGGTTGACGCGAACACCACTTTGTACTTTACAATAGATTTTAAAGACCAAACACAAAAAAACTCTTCATTGATCGTTAATTATTTACAAATATTTGACTAGTCGATATAAGCTCAATCGATGTAAATTCTACAGCATTCTTCCCCATAGTACTTGCCTTGTACAAGTTTCTCCATATTAAACAGCATGCATCCCATGTGGTAACTACTAGTATTTCTTTCACCAATGAGATCACTGAGATGAATTCCGACGCCGCTGTAGAGCGCGCATCAGTCTTAAATATCAGGTATAGTCATCGAGCTCGTAGTACATTGTGTAGTGGACGATAGCACCGACTACTCCGACAGAGAGAACCAGGAAGGAGCAGTATCGCAACACTTTGATGGATGGCTTTGACGCATTCTCACCTGCAACAATTTATTTCAAATAATATTTTATAAAGATGTCAACAAAATGTATTAGACTTTAAATTTCTTTTTTGTTATAATTTTACTCTTTTTTATCAGGTAATTGAATAATTCATTAAGTATTTAGTACGAACCAGTAAAAGCAATAAATCCTAAAGGTATGCCCACAGCAGCGCCCAGGACGTGTGCCGCCCAAGCTACATGATTGCTTGTAACGGCTTGTTCCGGTTCACGGAGCAGTGCCCAACAGCCTTCTGAAGCACCGAGCACTATTACGCTAAGAGGTCTGAACCACCACAGAGGAATGTGACCAAATCTGTGAAAAAAAAATTGAAGTATTATAATTAACTCTACTACAACATAATTTTAATTTAAAATTGTTATATAAATATGACACTATATATTTAGTTATACCATAATAAACAAGTTATCCCATAGAAATACCAACCTAAGGCAAACGTTAGGCACATGAGCTGTCAACAAAGCGTAGACAGCTGCTGACGCGCCAACAACTCTAACTCTGGGCTGAAAAGCTCCAGCACCCAATGCGCCAGCAGCTACTCCTCCGACCCAGATTAAAGCTACACGAGACCAGCTTTGTTCACGTTCCAGACGCCAGCCCACCTGGAAAAATGTATCATTTAATATAATTTTAATGTTGACCCTATCTTTGTGTGATTTAAAAACTACGTGATTAAAGCCTCTGTTGAGCTTAGAAAGTATAGAACAGTAAAATATGCGTGATGCAGATGTGCTATAATTATATGAATAAATAAATAGAAAAATTCTTATTGATTTTCAGTACAATATTTGTGCGCCCATTTCGCCATTTTACATTTAATTTTCAGGTTTACAGCGTGGGTGTGTGACAAATAGACGATAGTTGGTCTTCGATGAAATTTTTAATGGCTTTCCATTTAGTATGTATACAATATAACTTCAATATTTATAAACTACTTTCAATATTTATTGACGTATTTAGGTACTTGTAAGTAAATATGTCAATAAATATTGAAAGTATTCTAAATATTAAAATTTGCAAAAGCCACTTTACACTTACATTTATAAAAGTATTTTTTTTTCAGTAGAAATTACATAATTCTGTTATGATTTTCTGGCATTAAAATTTTCATAACATCACTTTTAAAGTACTTCCAATAAATATATCATAAATGCTATAACAATAACAACTTACAGCAAGAGCAACTAAAGCGTTAAGTGCCAGGTGGGCGGGTCCAGCGTGCACGAGGCCGTATGTAAGCAGCCGCCAAGGCTGGAGCCACCACGCGCCTGGAGACCACTCCAGCTTCTCCCGCCACGTGTTCGGACTGAAGAAGTGGAACATTACCTGGGGATTTATTAACAAATATTATAATTTTTTTTTCAGACCAATATTTTAAATTTCTTGCTTAAAACTTCTTTTTACAACAAATATGTTACTTTGACTTAATCTACATTTATATGTCTAAATTTTGATGATAAAACATTACAGTTTGTCATGAAAAAATATAAATAAATAAACGAAAACTCACAATAACAAACAACATAGAGATGATGAAGTATGGAGGTTTTAGAGCTTCGAATAACTTCTCTTTTCGCTTTTGAAATTTTGTCTTAGCTCGAGGTTTTTCTTGTAAATTTTGGGACTTTGATGTCTTTTTTGGTATACCCCAAACTCCTAGTGTTAAGCCAGCTTGTAAACGAGAATTGGATTTATGTATGGGCTTGTTCCCGAGGAGTCGTCTATTCTCTCCTGGACTGTTAGTTCTGCTGTCATTGCCTGGACTTAAGTCTTCGTTTTCTATCCAGGCCTGTGCAGGCACAGTATCTTCGGGTAATATTCTTCTACCTTGATGTGAAGGTTCTTCTGGTTCCTCATATTCTCCATTTAACCGTTCTACCTGTTTGTAAAATTTTAATAAATAAAAAGAACAAGAGAAAAGAATTACAGATGATGTTTCGCAAATTATTTTTTATCATACACACCTCTTCACAATCTTCTGCATCTGGAGCCATAATGTATTGTGAGTGGTGTCCTTGTCACCTTCCATGGGGCCAGGCGCTCCAGTCACACCATGCCTCTTGTGAATTCTGTCAACAAATGAATATTCCATACAAATATTATGATTTTATACAAACTACTAGAGGAAAACGGGAGCTAGTTAGGATTTCCCTCTGAATCAATAACGCTTATTTTGTCTTAATTGCGGTTTAGTATCTTGTCATGAGGATAGATATCCCGATGGGCTGGTTACGTGAGCAAGCGCACCCAGCCAGGTATTACGTGCGTTATCATTTCTGTGACGTTGTCAAATGTCTTGTTGTTATTGTTACAATTATTCAATATTTATAAAGTAAAGTTTTGATAACTTGGTTCGTTTTTAATAGCGTAAATATTTTATTAATCAGTTGTAATGTAGGTAATTATTTGGTATATTGATAGTTCAGATAAGTACATAAGAGAAAAAAATATATATAAATAGGACTTTTTTAATAGGTGGGTCATTAATCTTTTACTAAACCAAGTTTAAAAATTGTGTTAATAATTTTTTTAGTCTTGTATTTATAATTTTTTTTACCTTCACGCTTTATAACGCACTAATACATAAAGGGAATCACAGGTACCGTGGGAGCCTAAGGCTAAGACGCTCCGTTTCCCGCTTTCCGCCTTTTGAGGCATTACGTGTTGAGTGGCGGAACTTAACGCCGCATTTTTCTAGATGCCAAAGTAAAGAAAATGAAATTGAAATAATTCATTCTCCCCGAGAGGGAATCGAACTCGCAAACTCTCAAGTTTAAAGGCAGACAATGCATCTCTACGCTATGATGATTCCCGTGTATGACAATAAGCAAATAAACTGGTTTATTCGACTGTTATAATAATAATTGATCCCATTACAAATTCATTACATTTTGTTCGAACTGTTATTATCATCTATGTACTACACTAATATGTAGCACAATTATATAAAACATCGCTATTTATAATTTATTAATTTGCATAGATTTCCTTAGCAACCATCCGCCCTTCATTTACATATGTGGTGGAGATACGGATCTCCTCTCACATCTCACATACTGTATTTCAATCAATTATTGTTACTTAGATACTACCTACAATATTTTTCTTTTTAATTTAAGAGCCCTTATCATACATGTACTAGAGCTGAGCAGAAGGTGTTTTTGGGGCACCAGGCGTATACCATACGCCTTAAGAGTCATTCTCTCACTATCTTCGTAATGAGAGTTACGAAATTACTTATTACGACGCTACAATAACGTTTTAGTGTAACTATAACATTTATTATACATACATATATAATTAAAAAAATAGATATATATGAAATTCGTTAGTTTGGAGTACAGGTGTGGTGATATATAATCGATATACAATTCACTATGTAAATATACATATATATGTAAACAATATATAGTAAATATTTGGGAATCACCTATTTTGTTGTCCTCCATCAACATAACACGAGGTATATCCTTGTTTTATCACATTCTAAGTAAATATGGGATATTCGAATTTACGTCATGACGCGTTGACTGATATACAGTTGACGTTTGTTGTGTTGTCAAAACTTGCCATTTGTTTTGTTCGAGGATAAAGTTTGAACGAAATAGGTTTATCTAATTCACGACAAAATATTTCAATCAAATAATAACAATCGCTAAAGTTATCTCTCCTCTCTTCTTTTAAGATCTTTAAAGCCTAGTGAATTTAAATTCGGTTCAAATGTGACCAGCTGTTTTGGAGATACAAAATACGAATACAATAAAAAAAAATTTAAGTCTCTCCCAAATACTATGCTTTTACCACACAATTAGTAGTCCATAGAAAGATCAGCTCGGACAAATGGAAACGCGAAGACCAGACAATTATACTATCGTGTAAATCACAATATATACTTTAAAAGGCACAATTATCTAAAAATCATAATAAACATTAAAAATACATCCTCCAGCCATCCAATACGGAGTGGAGATCGAACCGACGAACCGTCCGGTTTCATACGGACCGTCGTGGCTCAACTCTATGGTCGACGATTTTTTCGCTCTGTCAATTAGACAAAGCGTGGCGTTGAGCTCTGCCACTCAACACGCTGTGTCTCGGCGGAAGGGAAAGAAATGGCGGAAGCGGAATGGCTTAACTCTACTATGGTTCCTGCGGGACCTTGAGCGGGATAAAACGTAAAACTATAAGGGACATTTTAATTTTATTTATATATACAGTAATGAATTATAAACTATTTTATTTTATATGAAAACAGTCATAATGCATAAATCATAATATATTATTAGTCTTGAACCTGCAACTACTAACTTGAAATCAATAACATCTACTGCGCCCAAATGGTGTTATTTTAATTAAAATTCCTTGAAACCAAACGTGTATTGACTCATTAAGCACTATCCAAATACAGGCGCATTATTCACTGCATATAACCAAAATATAACGGTACAAACGTTGTCGTGCACTTAAATGCATCTAATGTAAGTGTTTAGGCGATGTTTGTAAAATTAACATTCTCCGCATGAACTTACATTACTGACAATGACTGACAGGCACCGCGCCATATATGTGTGTTCGTCTGTCCGCCAATAGATCCGCGATAGACGAGTATGATGGATTGAAGATTGTATCGCGATAGTATTTAGTCATCTAGTGTTTATTGTTTTGTTCTAGGTCATCTGATGGCCTCCTGACGGGAGTAGGTTATGTTTGCTTTTTGTTTGTGTTTGGCTTTCCTTCATATGTCACCTGTATATACTAGTTGTAATATACAACATACATATGTATGCATATGTTACATATACAATATATGTGTACATTAGTATATTTTTATTTTAGAATTAATTTCTTCTTGCATATGAATACAAATTTAGTACAATTCTTGAACAAATAAACCCCTAACCCACATCCACATATCCACATCCACAATAACGTAAATACATATAATTCTTAGCATTTCTAGTAAAATAGATTTATTAATGTATGTTTAAATGTTATAACATAATATATGATAACATTTTACCGCAATGGGATATTCTCTTACAAGATTATATCGTTGTTTCGAGTTTGATTCCAGATCAGGGGAATATAATATTGTATAATTGCTATACAATTTCTTTAAAATAAATAGGAAAGGAGTGCTTAGTGTCTAAACACTAGGTGCCTCGTCATAACAAAAAGTCAAAAAAAAATATTTCGTATATTATTTTTATAACAGTTTATAAGTAGATAATTAATAATTTTCAAAAAAAAAACAAATATCAAAGTTTATCGCAAACGCGTATCTGTCATTAATGACGTTACTTGAACTTGCGGCCTATGAAGTTACAATTCAAGATGTTAATTACTAAGACGTCACATTATACAAAGAATGAGAATGCATTAGAAGATTGCACAAATTTATTTTTATTTTTTTTATAGCTTCATACTTTATCCCGCACATGGAAGGGTAGGCAGAGGGAACTGCAGGGACCGTGGGAACCTAGTGTTAAGACACTCCGTTGCTTAGCCCCTTTCTCCGTCAACGCTTTCCGCCGTTTTCGAGGCATTGCGTGTTGAGTGGCGAAACTCAACGCCGCGCTTTGCCTAGTTTACTAGAGCGAAGAAAATGGAAATAGAAAAATCCATCTTCCCCGGCTGGGGATCGAACCCAGAAACCGTCGCGTTACAGGCAGACGTTGCGCCTTTGCGCCATGACGGTCCACTGATTGCACAATAATTTTAGTTATTAAATTTTTTTATTTTTAATTTTAATTTTACTTTACTCTACTACTGTTATTATTGGTTTTACTCCAGTATGATATAAGTTTTTATGATTTATACTATTTGGGATAAGGTTAGAAAAAATACTTAAGCAAACTTATTCAAATTTAAACGCAGCGGGATTTGAACCCGCGCTATATCGAAACCGTTTAAGTTATAGGTCATTTTTTATTAAATAATGAATATTGTGTGTACGTAAATGAGAATGACAATTTTATTCTATAAGGAATATTTTATTAATTTATTATTATATAACATTATAATTATATAAATTTAATTAAGATACGGTAAACTCGAATTTTCCCGCGTAAATCTCTACAACTTGCTCTATTTTTTACTGACAGTTACATAAAAGTCCGTTCAGCTGTTTCGGAGATTAACCCCGAGTAAATGGATAAACAAAATTTAAAATAGATTTTTTCACTTCATAAAATACTTTTGTATATATATTAAAAAAATATATATTTTTTGACACTACAGAGGGACACGCCAATTTGTTTTTTTTTTATATAGATAGGTAAATATTTTATATTATATATATAAAAATAAATAATATTTTATATTATTATTTCCATTTTCTTCACTCTGGCAACTAAGGCAAAGCGCGGCGTTGAGTTCCGCCACTCAACACGCAATGCCTCGAAAACGGCGGAAAGTGGGGACGGAGTAAGCAGGGACTAAGTAACGGAGTGTCTTAACACTAGGTTCATATGGTTCCTGCAGTTCCCTCTGCCTACCCTGCCATGTGCGGGATAAAGCGTCAAGATAAAAAAAAATTGTTATGATAGCTTATTTTTACTATGATACATTTAGATTATTAAATTACTAAGTTTTATTATTATTTTATTTAAGTAAAAGAACAATTAAAATAAAACAACATAAGCAAACATAAAATAAAACAATTTTACCTGAAACGTTTGTCATCAAATCAATAATATCCATAACTTCACACAAAATTATAATGAAGTAATAATTTCAAACAATTTCATACAAAATAATAAAATAATTTACAAGGGCGTCTTACAAGGATCGCGCCTCCGACTGAAATACAAGCACCTGTCGTTTTCGCGAGCTTCGCAGTTTACGTCACTGTGTACAGCGGTACGTACAGACAGATGTAATGCGGGTAACACATATGTACATAATATATGTATATATGTGTTATATATTATTTTATTTTTTGATAGCTTCACGCTTTATCCCGCAACAGGGTAGGCAGAGGGACCTGCGGGAACTATAGGAACCTAGTTTTAAGAAACTCCGTTCCCTGCTTTACGCCTTTTTCGAGGTATTGCATATGTCTATTTACATATTTAAATATTATATATTATTTTTATACATATATGTATTTATTTTTTAGATGCACATCTGTGCGTCATTATAAGTCATACGAACTTCCTATTTCTGCTGAACTTTGGAGCCAACACATCCAAAGTTCATCTTTTATTAGTAATATTTTTCATAATCAAGATTAAAAGGTAGGTTATTTGTGCATAGTAATATATTAGTAGGGAGGTAGAGCTATAAGCTACAGATATGTTAATATGTATGAATATACAACACACATATATATATATATATATATATATATATATATATATATATATATATATATATATATATATATATATATATATATATATATATATATATATATATATATATATATATATATATATATATATATATATATATATATATATATATATATATAATATAAATCGACGAGTTAGTTCCTTTCCTTATCATCATATAATTTACTTTTATAATTCCGTCAAAGTATGATTTAAATCTAAGTCAAGGGTGTGATTAGAAATCTTGTAAATGATAACCTTATGAAGGTTTGGTATTTAATTGAGAAACATCATTTTTATTTTACTTTTTGATAAAATATCGTTACTTAAATATTATAATTTACTTATATTTCTAGACAAAAGTATAATAAAACGCCTTTCTTCTTATTTATCATTATATTTCAGTACTTCGTCAGTTTTGAACATTTAATACAAAATACAATTTTCTTATAATGAAATATTAATTACAAGGGACAATAATTACGACCAGCTCTCGTCAGCGCTCCAGACCAATTAAAAAATCTTTGACTATCCCATCGTTATTTTATAATGCCCCCATTATTGTCAAATCCCTTTCTTTTTTTAACAATTTTGAATAAAATAGTCAAATCACTTACTTTCTTTAACAATATTAAATACTATAGTCAAATCATGAACAATATTGAATAAAATAGTCAAATCACATTAGTCAAATCACTTACTTTTTTAACAATATTGAATAAAATAGTCAAATCACAATAGTCAAAGTACTTACTTTTTAACAATATTAAATAAAATAGTCAAATCAAATACCCTTTAACAAGCTTAAACGTCAAATGAAAGACTTACTTAAAAACTAATGTAATTGTTTTTAGAACATAGATAAAGTAATAAAACAAGTAATATTTAAAAATAAAATACAAATTTTGAAAATCATCACATTCGGCCATCCGACAATGTGTTGCCTCCCGGCACACATACTTAACGTTTGTTATTATTTATTCATTAATATTTTAACAATTATTTTGAAAATCGTCAAAAATTCTTAATTAGATACATATTTTTACTAAGCTTAAACTAGTCGCAATTAGTTACAAAATTTATTTATTACTAGTTTCACTATCACTAGAATCACTTTTGTCCGTATTATCTACCTCTAATGCTTTTACATGTATCCACGGTCGAATTCTGTCAACCGCAATAACAGTGGAATAAGGTTTTCCTTTTTTTTATAAAGCCAGGCACATCAGTTATCCTATAGCGGTCATTGCCTAAAACTTCATTAATTCTGTAAGGACCAACAAACTTTGACAGAAGCTTTGTACTTTTACCGTCATTATCAAAATTATTTCGAGAAATTTTAACCAAATCACCCACATTATACTTTACTGCTGGAACCTGATTTGAATCATGAATTTCTTTTTGTTTAACTTGATGCTTTTTAATATTGTCACTTATACGTTTTCGAAATTCTTGTAAATTATGACCACTTGTCGATGTTTCTGCATCGAGTTTGTTTGACAAAATATCGCGCATTTTTATCCCAAACATCGCTTCTGTCGCTGTTTGTTGGGTTGAGGCATTAACTGTGTTATTAATACCCCACTGAATTTTTCCCAGACATTTATCCCAGTCTCGTTCATGGCTGGAGAAGTTTTGTGTTGACAATGAGTTTAATATGGTTTGATTAAATCGCTCAGCCTGGCCATTTGCTCTAGGACAAGCTACTGCGTTTAAAATATGTTTAATGCCGAGATTATTACAAAACGCTTGAAAGGCTGTTGATGTAAAACACGTGCCACGATCAGATACAATTCTAGCTGGAATACCGAAATCATAAAATAGTTTTTCAAGAATTTTGACTGTACTTTTTGTTTTTAAGTCCCTGACTGACCTTACAAATACGTATTTCGTAAATCCATCGACTATCGTAAGAATATGCATATTTCCGTCTTTACTCCTAACAAAAGGTCCAAGGTGATCTAGATGAATCGTGTGAAATGGTATTTCGAACTTTTCTAAAGGGTATAAATATCCATACTAATATCCATCCATGCTTTGATATGTTATCCTTATTATAAGCGCACTCTAAGCAAGCTGAAACATATTTCTTTACAAATTTTCTAAGTTTAGGAAACCAATATAAATGTTGTATTCGTTCAAGGGTTTTAGCATATCCCAAATGGCCAATATCGTCATGATTAGCTCGACATATTTGCCAACGAGTGCTTCGTGGACATGATCATCTACTTTCCTATATACTGCGTGATTCTTAACAACAAAATATTTTTAATGTCCCGACATTTTTGATCATCTTCAGGTTTAAGAATTTTAAAAATACGAGATATTTCAGGGTCTGCTAATTGCAACGAAAGGAGCCAATTTTCTTTTTCAATAGTATAAACATTAACAGATGGATTATCGTCTGGCTCCGCTAATAGTCTTGTGTTTCTGCTTAATGCATCAACGTGAGACATTTTGATACCTGGTCGGTATTCAATTTCGAAATTAAATTCACTTATTTGTAACCACCACCTAGCTATTCGCGGAACTAAATCTCTTTTAGTTAATGTTGTGCGAAGAGCTGCACAATCGGTGTAAACTTTAAAATGCATACCTAAAAGATACTCTGAATTTCTTTAACGAACACACAACAGCGAGTGTTTCCAGTTCGTATGAGTGTAGATGTTTCTCCTCTGGAGTGGTCTGTCGACTAAAATATGCGACTGGTTTTAATATTCTAACATCTTTTTGCCACTGCATAAGTATACCGCCTACTCCTAATGAACTAGCATCGGTATGGAGTTCCGTCTCAAAAGTCGGGTCGTAAAGGGCTAAAACGGGTCTATCGATTAGTTTATCTCTTAATGTTAAAAATGCTTGATCTTGTGTTTCCGACCAGTACCACTGACTTCCCTTTTTGAGTAAAGACGTTAGAGGCCGTGCAATCTCCCCATAACCCTTAATGAATTTTCTAAAATAACCAGTTAATCCAAGAAATTGTCTAACTTCGTGAATATTACGCGGTGTAGGGAACTCCTTGACGGCTGCAATTTTTGTTTCACCCGGGCGGATACCACTGGCAGAAATATCATATCCAAGGTAACTCACAGAGTTATTAAAGAAACTACATTTTGTAAGCTTTAGCGTTAAACCAAATTGCCTAAAAATATTCAAAACATCTTCTAATCTTTGGAACATTTCATCTATATTTTTAGATGGGATAAGAACGTCATCTAAATAAGCTAACTCGAATTCAAATCGTCTGTTACCGAATATTTTATTAATCGTCCTTTGAAAAACGGCTGGCGCATTAGCCAGGCCAAAAGGCATTCTTTTAAACTCAAAGTGCCCATCGGGTGTGACAAAACCTGTAAGATGTTGGCTTTCTTTAGCCATAGGGATTTGATAATACCCTGATGCAAGATCAAGGGTAGTAAAGAAACTATTACCACTAACGTTAGATAATTGGTCTTCTATAAGAGGTAGTGGAAAACGATCTTTTATAGTTTTATTATTTAAAGCACGAAAATCAACACATAACCGTTGTTCACCAGTTTTCTTTTTAACCATTAAAATTGGACTGGCATAATTAGAGCTAGATTCTTGAATAATATCGTTTTGCAATAATTCGTCTATTATTTCCCGAACTTGTTCTCGCTCGTAGTGAGAGAGGCGGTAAGGACGATAGATCACTGGCTTATTATCAATTAAATCTATTTTCATTTCTACACCAACTGCACATCCTATTTCCGCGAGATTTGTAGCAAAACAATCGCGGTAACTTTGTAACAATGAATAAAGTCTGTCTAATTGTTTGTCATCTAGCCCTGGTCCAGTCTTAATGTCAGCTCTATTAAGCGGTTCTAAAGTTGACGGATCTCGTAATATTCGATTAACTTTACACAATTTATGTTCATTAAACGGGACAGCTCTTGTTAGCAAAATATTTTGGAGGACCATGGACCGAGGACAATAGATTTAGGGGACAAATTAGTAACAACAAGGTTTCCCTTGCCGTTGTTAATATTAAAAGCGCCTCTTAAGAGGCGATACTCACAACCTGGTTTGAAGGAGTCATAACCATTGACAAGTACATCTCCGGAATAATTTGAATCGCTATAAACTGGGACAATACTGGTATTAGAAATTTCTGCTGAAGTGGTGACATAGAACTTTATTAAACTTTCGAAACTGTCTATTTCATCGGGGCATTTATAAAACGTTAATTTCGAGCTATTCTTTAAGGCTGTAATAAACGGCAACTCTGTAAAATTTGGACCTACTATTAATGGCGTTTGCATATGTTCGTCATTTACAATTAAAACTTCGATAGTGGCTTCGATGTCATCAATCTTTACATCTACATTAGATTTGTACAATGGTAAAACTGAAGATTGACCAAAACCTTTTACTACTGGGATGCCATCAAAATTCTTAGATAATTTTAATGACTCTGCACTAGATAAACTTAAGTGTACATTCGCTGCCAAAGTCTATATACGCTTCAAGATATTGTTTATTAACAAAAATAGTTTTAAAATATTTTTCATTGCGTTCATTACAGGAGTTGATTTTTAAAGTACGTTTTTCATGAGTACTCAATTCAGGACTAAATTTAGAATTTAAAGCTACAAATGGTTCCAACTTACACGCATCGTTATCGTGACCTACTCTTTGACATTGCTTACACTTAATGATTGGTTTTGGGCATTTATAATAAGGGTGACCCTTGGAACGACAGTTATAACAAGTAATGCTACTTGAATGAGAACTATTTGAACTTTGGCTATAATAGTTCGATCTATGTGTTACACGTTCAGGTAATTTATTCACAAACTGCTGTGATTTTTGGGATGTTAGAAAATTAAGTAAATCTTCTGGTTCTGAACTATTTAAGGCCTGTGCACTGTTTCTAATAGTTCGATCACTAATTCCGTACAGAATACAATCAACAGCCTTTTTACCGGTAATTTCGCATCTATTTAATAAACTTAGCTTATCGTAAAAATACTCGCGAAGACTCTCTTCATTACGTGAAGTACGATTTAACATTTCTTCCAAAAGACGACCATAGTTATCCTCACTTGGGAAAGCCTTTTTAAGCTTTGCTTGCCACTCCTCCCATGTGAAAACAACTGTGGGTAAAGTCTCAAACCATCTTTTAGCTAATCCTACCAATTTTTGTAAAGAAAAATGAACAACTTGCTTTTCATTTTAGTCATATATAACGGCACACTCGTTAACTTTACGTAACCAGCACTCAACAGTTTGACTTCTATTTGACGGATCAAATTCAGGAATAACATTGTGAATATTGTTATTATCCAAAGAATATCTAAGAGCTATCTTTTGTAACGTGCTTCATTAATTTGAATATATCTTCATTAGAAAATTGTTTCCTGGTCTTACGCAACTTCCTTGGTACGGTATCATTACTGAACTAGATGATGAAGATGGACTTCTACGTGTAGCCTTTTTGGATCGTCGTCGTCTTGGAGGCGTGCCAGGAGGAGTCCCAGCTGCATCATCAGACATCATTGATCGTTGCTGAAATCAAATTATTCACGGCAATATTCATTTTCATATATATATACTTTTTTATTTTATGAGGGAATAAAAAAAAATATATCGAGCAAACATAACTCGTATCACATTATTGACTAGGATATCATGATCGTAAGTAACTCGGTATCCAGTGGAAACATACCACTCAAAAACGAGTGAGTCACAATTCCGACGACATAACTTACTCAATAACCGATGGAAAACACATCCACCAAGAACCAGTAGAAAATATATCCACTCAGTATCCGATGGAAAACATATCCACCAAGAACCAGTAGAAAATATATCCACTCAGTATCCGATGGAAAACATATCCACCCAGAACCAGCAGAAAACATATCCACTCAATATCCGATGGAAAACATATCCACCCAAAACCAGTAGAAAGCATATCTACTCAAAAATTGAGCAAGTTACAGGCGTTATTGTACTTAATATTACTTAACTATAGGTTAATAAGAAGTCTTTAAGATTCATACTAAAGCATTTTGAATGCTATCAGAGAGTAGCCCTGATCAAGCATGCATCATACAAAACTAATAGGTATTCACAACTACCCACGCCAGATACTGCCAGAGAGTAGCCCCGGCCACGCACCGACGCTAACAGTTATGTACACCAATATACGCAAAACTTTATCAAACTAGTGTTATGTAACAATACTGCGACAAGGTACTACCGGAGAGTAGCTCCGGCCACGTACCCACGCGCACATCATTACACACACAGTCACACATCACACCACCAGAGAGTAGCCCTGGCATAGTGCGCTGCGTGATATTCAAAATGTTTCTATCATATCATTCGTTACGACATTTAAATATCTATTTTAAATATTCTACTGTTACTATTCAATACACAATATCTTTACACAAACGCTTTACGCTTAAAATACGTACCGTATTGGGTTTATCCCGCTTCTGAAATATAATAAAACGCCTTTCTTCTTATTTATCATTATATTTCAGTACTTCGTCAGTTTTGAACATTTAATACAAAATACAATTTTCTTATAATGAAATATTAATTACAAGGGACAATAATTACGACCAGCTCTCGTCAGCGCTCCAGACCAATTAAAAAATCTTTGACTATCCCATCGTTATTTTATAATGCCCCCATTATTGTCAAATCCCTTTCTTTTTTTAACAATTTTGAATAAAATAGTCAAATCACTTACTTTCTTTAACAATATTAAATACTATAGTCAAATCATGAACAATATTGAATAAAATAGTCAAATCACATTAGTCAAATCACTTACTTTTTTAACAATATTGAATAAAATAGTCAAATCACAATAGTCAAAGTACTTACTTTTTAACAATATTAAATAAAATAGTCAAATAAAATACCCTTTAACAAGCTTAAACGTCAAATGAAAGACTTACTTAAAAACTAATGTAATTGTTTTTAGAACATAGATAAAGTAATAAAACAAGTAATATTTAAAAATAAAATACAAATTTTGAAAATCATCACAAAAGCTTATATATTTATACAAAGCACTGGGTTGTTAATGGGATCAGATTTTGGTGTACCATCACTTGTCACCATCACCACATTAGTTGAAGAAAATAAAGACGGTTAAACTTAAGCAAAAATAATCTACAACAAAGTAGCTAATGTGTTACATTTTTAAATGTAATTTAAAAATTATTTAGCCCATTACGTTATCTTATCAGTTTTATTAGCGCGTGTAATTTAATTTAATTAAATATTTAAAGTTCAATTCACTTAAATATGATATCAATACCGAGAATGCGTCGCGGTCTTGTTTACATATATGTACGTACAGTAGATATCTCTCTGTTTTTACGGACATTGCGTTCTATACCAAATACTCTATAGTAGAGTATGCGGAGAGAACCTTATATCAAGACTTTCTGTCAAATCTCTTTTCTTTTAGCCCTTTAAGTGACACAAGTCATAAATTCGCCAGACTTGACGTCCTTATGAATATATCTCAACCTTCCAAACTGGAGTCAAAATGACCTGCGGACGCAGTTTCGCAGTTTGTTATGTAAATGAATGAAGCAACATACGGGAACGGGTTCAAATTTATTAAGTAAATAAAGATACTTAGGTAATATAGGCTTTATTATGTGCCGCTGTTTTGTGTCACTTATATATTTTTAAACTGTGTTCATTCTCCTACTCATATCAGACTACTATCACAGCGTGCGGTTTCAGGCAGTCAATCTATAAAATCCGTCCGCGCTATCGTTATTTTTGGGATTTGGGATTTAAACATAAGTATTAACTAAAATATATCACAGTATCAGTTTCTTGTATTAGGTACTTTATATAATGCCCTAAATTCCATCTTATTGTGTCAATTTCCATGAATGGCCATCAGTTTGAGGAATTTACGTGTTAACAACTAGGTCTAAAATGATACATGCGGTTTTCCTTAATCAGCATATTCGAGGTATATCAGCATAGTCTATGTGGCAAAGGATAAATACATATATATCTACGTAAGTTCACATACACAAAAGTACACATATATACATATTTTAATACACTGGTGGTCCAATTGCTTTTCAGGGACTCAAAAGAGATTTGCGATAGGATATATTTAAAAATCAGATTTACAAACAAAATTAGATATAGCAGTAGGGTTGAATGTCCTTTTTTAGAAAATATATGGTAATTGTTATTAAAATTACGTCATGAAATAACAAATACTGAAGTTCAGTTTTATTTATATTTAGTTAATGCTAACTTACTACCTACGTTTAATACTACTAATTAATTAGGATACTGTATTTAAATATATATTGAAACTTTTAAGTTACGTCTTTCTGTCTTATTTAAAAAAGCAATTTTTTAAATAGGCTTGAGTTTGCTTACTTTGTGTTTACTTCCTCCAAGTTATATACTAGATGCATTTTATTTGTAAGGAGGAAAGCTTTTGTAGGCAGGTGTAGGTCAGGTCATGTATATATGTAAATATAATATTATAATATATGTATGTAAATGAGGACCGTCGTGTAGTAGAGGCGTAAGCGTCTGCCTGTAAACGCGACAGTTTGAGAGTTCGATGCCCACTCGGGGAAGATGGATTTTTCTATTTCCATTCCATTCCATTTCCAGTGCGCCGTTGAGTTCCGCCACTCAACAAACAATGCCTCGAAAGAGGCGGAAAGCGGGTATGGAGAAAGTAGGGACTAAGCAACGGAATGTCTAAACACTAGGTTCATATGGTTCCTGCAGTTCCCTCTGCCTAAGCTGCAATATGAGGGATCAAGCGTGAAATTAAAAAAAATAAAGAAAATTAAAACGAATTGTAAATTTAACATTACATTCTATCCCTTTATCCTATGTATAGTTTATATTATGTATATATTTAGAGTACAAGCGATTTTAGTCTCGAGAAATATAATCCTCAAGGAAGAGAACCTCTTATCATTATCCCTTCATAATAAAAAAGTTAATAGTTAAATGTGCAAACCTAAGCCTTATTTAATTAAACATTTTAAAGAAACATATTAAAGCGGTCATGTTCGTTTGTTTGTTAATATAGATTGTTACTTCCGTCAAAAATATCGTTTTCATTCAATAAAGATATAAAAGGCGAAAATATAAAAAAAAACGAGTTAAAAAACAATAATTATCGTACTTTTGCCTCATATGTTTTTATCCCAGTTCATGCACTTGCCAAGGCGAAGGTCGCCTCGAAATAGATGTAATGAAGCACTCCCTGTACGTAGTAAATGTAAAGTTTATGGCAATATTTATTGACTTTATACAGTTTATAGCCAATTGAAGCACTTGAACAACTAATTCTGAGCCGACTGTCAGACCACACGCTGATGTCTTGATAACTGTTACATCGTCTTGGTCATAAAATATAGATTTAGCTGTCGATTGACGTACATTTACTATATTGAAGTATATCTTTATATTATATACTTATATATTATATATATTACGTGTAACTATGTTAATATATACATTATATGTTTCTAAATTATAACATCTAAATATTGTTCTATGTTTATACGTGTGCCTGTAGGCATGTGGGTGCAAGTCAGCATACTTTTTATGATTTTATTGTTTCAAAAGTATTTAGTATTGAAATTAAAGGTTAACTATTGAATTTAGTAAATCCTATCTGTAATGTAAAGTTCTTTATGTTATTATTTTCGAATACGTAAATAAAAAGGACCTAATTATGTAAAGTTGATCTCTTCTGTATTAACGTACGAGAATAAACCAATTGATGTTACTGTGTTATTTTATTATAAAAAATGGACTCGGAACAACGAAACCTAGGGCCTAGGCCTAGGCCTAGCCTAGGGCCGACATATATGAGGCACGAGGAGGATATATATATATATATATATATATATATATATATATATATATATATATATATATATATATATATATATATATATATATATATATATATATATATATATATATATATATATATATATATATATATATATATATATATATATATATATATATATATATATATATATATATATATATATATATATATATATATATATATATATATATATATATATATGTATGCTCTATATATTATAAAGATATATCGATATTATTACTGGTTTCTTTTAAGTCAAGCATTGTGTGTGGCTCTTTTAATTTTACTATATACATTAAATATTATAATTTATACATTGATTTAATTATATATGATATATAGGACAAATTTACAATTAATTATAATTTAAAAATGATGCGCGAGTAAATTTATCGACGAGTTCTCATCGAGCCTCGACTTGTTAGAAACGAGTTATTTAAATCTAAATTATAAATATAGCGCTACTTATACAACTTTTTTTGTATAACACAAAAAGATCAGTTCTTTTATTTATTTCAATGTTACATTTCTTTGCGAAAGCTTTTGTACCAACTTACAAAACTTACAAAGCTTTTAATATAAAAATCAACCGCATTGTTTATTCTTTAAAAGCTTCATTTGCAGGACTGCAGAGGCAGAACACAATGCCTATAGTAGTCTGAGATTAGCTCTGCTGTACCACGGAGGCTGGATGGAAAATAGAAATGACTGAACAAAGGCTTGTTGGTGTAATCACGGAGTCAGTGAACTATCGATCGATGTACAAGACCAGACGAGTGCCCTCGACGATGATACGGTAATGCGGTTGCATTTATTGCGCATATTTTGCATTTTCCTTGAGTCAATATATGTATGTATATATGTACATATATGTTTTGACTAATTTAGTTGCAGTAGGGTGGTACTGAGTTCAAAAATTGGAAACTTAAATCGTTTTTATATCGCCTTTTCGTGTCTCTTAAATACAGTTGTAAAAATATATTTATATTTGATATGATATACTAGGTGGTCAGAGCACTTGATCAGTTTCTGAGAGACGCACGTTCTGTAAACGCGACGTTTTGTGGGTTCAATTCCCACTCAGGGATGATGGAATATTTCAATTACATTTCCATTTTTTTCGCTTTGGCAACTAGACAAAGCGCGGCGATGAGTTTCACCACTACCTCGAAAAAGGCGAAAAACTGGAAACGGAGTATCTTAACATTAGATTCCTATGCTTCCTGGCATGTTCGTGAAGCTAAAAAATGATAAAATTTATATTTGGTCAGAGGATCTATAGAACAATGAATTTTTATTACAAAAATGCACGCAGTTTACGCAAATGTATCAATCAATCGATCAACCGTTATTTTATTCAGATGAGCATATGTTTTGTTTGCTTTAATAGACGACCATTATACTATGCAACGAGTGTTGTACCAGTTAACATTACACCATTGCATCCGGTTAACGTCATAAGAAGCAGGTAGTTAGGATATAACTACAAATTGTCGCCAACAGTTAAGTTACACTGATCGTATTAATTATATATATATATATATATATATATATATATATATATATATATATATATATATATATATATATATATATATATATATATATATATATATATATATATATATATATATATATATATATATATATATATATATATATATATATATATATATATATATATATATATATATATATATATATATATATATATATATATATATATATATATATATATATATATATATATATATATATATCGTATTATTATATTATCGTAAAATTAGGTGGGAATTAAAGAGTAAAAGTAAAATATTTTTTTTACAGAACCCTTTGTAATAGAGTCTTGGTGCATGCTTAGCTTATTTACATATTTTGTCGCGTTCAACCTTGACAATATTAAATATTTAGAGATAAGAGGTGTCATAATTATTTATGAAGTTGAACTCGTCACGTAAGTTTACGTTTACATATAATAACCGGAAAATGCGAAGTAGAGCCAGACTGGTTGGTTGGTTGGTTAATATTAACAAAACGAACTAGTTGTTGAAATAAATTATAAAAATATTGAACAGAATAAAACAAGAAATTAGAAAATATATTTTTATTATTAGACACATATAGCATCTAAAAGACGGTAATATTGAAAATTAACGCACTAAAATGTATTGAGACAAATCTCTTTATCCTTTTTTAAGTTTTTTCTTATCTACCTTAGTAGTAGGCTAGACGGAGAACGGACAGACCATAGTGTTAGGACACTCTATTCTTAAGTATAGTAAATTTAACAAAATACTTTAGATAATTCATTTGTTTATTTGTCCATTGATTATACACGATGTAACAGTCTGGCAGCCACGAGCCCCTCCTCGTCTTAATGAAGCTCGCATAAAAACGGTTTGCCTCAGAGCATTAATATACACGTACCTGTTGTAAGTACCGTCTGGGTTCTGCCGATCTCTGTGATACGCTCAAGTTATTTATATAATGAGATGCCCATTATTTTCTGTATGAAATATGCAAGGGGACGTGCAGTGTCATTGTTTGATTTTATGCTGATATTTTGTATAGTAGGGACTTAGTAAAATTCACTGGATTATATTTACCGATACAAAGTGCAATGGCATTTTACACTGATATGTGCATAAAGAGACCCTTTTGGTGCATCAGTATGTCTGACTGTAAATGTGAGGGTTAGGTTGAGTTGATTCTCTGTGACCGGGATAGTAGAGAAGAACGAGAAAATCAAAAATTGACATACTGTCTCCTCATTTTTTAATTTAATTTCCGAAAAATCACATGTTACTCAGCAGAACTAAACGTCGCGCTTTATCACCTTAACAAAGCGAGAACATTGTGAGTTTTTAGTCAAAAGGTGTCCTACGCCGCGCTTTTTTCGTGAAATTTATATGATAATGTCTAGACATTTATTTAATTTTATTTATTGACTTTGTTTATGGTAAACTTAGAACTCGGTAAATTGAGAGTTAGGTAGTTTATATTTCGTAGAATAAGGAAATTTAAAATATTTACAATTAAATTTGTATAACAATAACGTTGTAGCATATGGAATATATATATTTACATATATGTATATCTACTGACAGACACAAAGCAACTGCGCACAGCTAAAATTACGCAATGTGGGAATGCGGAATTTCGTGTATAGTTTTATATCGGAGCATTATCGAAACAATTTCCGGATATTCCGGAAAAACATGGGATAACACATTTTATTAAATTTATTTTAGTTATTATATTTCAATTTAATTAATATTAATATTATTTTGGGTAGGCAGAGAGAACCTCGTATGGAAATATTATTTCCTCCACTTTTGCATGCAAGTGTAGAATTATTTCATACTTAACTTCTTTTTTTTCTTTTTTTGTAAAGACTAGAGCGTGAAAGTGACTTGGCCTTCATGATACAGTGACAACGATAATACTCTCACTCAATTTATTTCTTTTTCTTCTTCTCTTAATTTATGGCGTTTCGAGAGTGCCAGTTATCACTATATTTCTCAACTTAGTGTTAAAACACTCTTTTTAACAATTTGCGTCTAATTTTAAGACATTGCGTGTTGAGTGGCGACACTCATGATCATGACTCGCATTTACGGAAAGAAAAGCCTGCTGACTTTATTGAATATAATGTTATTAAATAAGTTACATATTTTATATTGGGAATTTTAAAGTTTTTGAACTATGTACAAATATTTATTGGTCTTTTATTTGGTTTTATCCAAATGCCTAGTTGGATCACGTTAAAAATTAATTTGTTTAAAGCAACAATGTCGAGGACGGACGCTAGGAGGATTAACAGTTTAAAATTTTAAAAATGATACGTGACGTTGTTAAAACGCCAACAGAATATAAATTAAAAACATTTTTTTTTCTTCTGGCATCTATATTCAAAAACTATATTTCAAATTCTAAGCTGAACTAAAAATATATACAAAGTGGACTATTGGCAACTACATATATTGCTGTGTACACGTCATTGTAAAGTCATCCGTGCGTATATAATTGAGTGGTTATATCTATCTATACCATCCTCCCCACCATTCGTCCGCCCTATCCGGGTGTCCCTCTAAAACTTCTTTCAGTAGAAAACTATGCATATTATGTGGATTTGCAGTGTTCAAGGCTTTTGCAAATATTATTTTTGGTTAAGTTTTACTTTTTTGTTTATTCATATACTAAGGTGGCAAATGTAAGTGTAGGCTAGTAACAAGTAGCACTTACCTACATGATATTAAAAAGAAACAGATTCAAATCCCGTTCCATTTAATGATTTTTTTTGTTTTTTTTTTCTTGTCAACTTTTGCGTTGTCTTGTATAAAAAAAACTTATTAAACACTGCACTGAAATTTCTGGCAGTACTCAGATAAATGAGATACAGAGTTAAATTGCGTTACCTCAATGGGTTTAAATACCAATAATTTATGGAAAAATCTATCTAAATTCTAGTCGTAGTATGTAAATCAAAATACTTAAGCCTAGTATAAATTAAGGATAAAATTTTAAGGACAAACACTAATACATAAGTAAGTTGTTAAGGACATTAGTAAACGGTCACGTGTGAGTGCATGCGGTGCACCAGCTCATGTCATAGTATAGATAAAGTAGGCAACAATTAAATAACTAAAACAAAGCTGCGGTTTAAGAATCATCGAATATAATTTACAAGTGAACCATGATATAGCAATACAGGGGTATTGCGTTATTTAGTGAGGCTTTTCATGACTGTGCATTTTATTTAGATTCTTTTATAGTAATAGAAATTTTTGGGGCGGATTTAGGTTCTGCCATTCAATACGTAACTTGGGCGGAGACTATTGAAAAGAGAGCTTAAACACTGATTCCTTCTACCTATCTTTCTATATGTGAAATAGGGCGTGAAGCTATTTTATTATATTAAACGTTAGAATAATTAAATTATTAATAATCGTGGTATAGAAAAAATAATAAGTTTAATTTTACTAAATGTACAGAATTCGAAAATTTACTCTAAAACTGTTAATTTCAAAAGCTAAAGTTATATTCTTATTTCTTTTTTTTTCTTTATAAGAAATTTATATTAATGAAAACCTTGTATTTAAATAGGATATATAACAAGCTTTTGTTGCATCATAAAACATTACATATGGTAGTATGTATCGTAATAACGCACCTAGAGTGGTTCATTTAAGAATCGTCCGAACGATACGAACTGTCATTGAATGCACATTAAGATGCAGTTATCGTTATCTTTTCCTTATCAATAAATGACAGTAAATGCTGAAAGTAATTAAGTTTTGATAACGTTTTATAATAAATTAATGTTTTATCAAATATTGAATTACAAAATAATGTTAAGAATGAAAGTTACATATAAAATGTAGAGCCAGTTTATTTTATTTGCATATAAGATATTAGACTGACTGGACGTAAGTTAAGTACTCTGCCCTCTTTATTTTTTCTCACACTTTATTCCGCTTTAATAGCAGAGTAGGCAGGAACCGTGGAAACCTAATGTTATAACACTCCGTTCTCTGCTTTCCGCCTTTTCGAGGCATTTCGTTTTGAGTGAAGGAATTCAATACCGCGCTTTGCCTAGTTAACAGCGAAAAGAATGAAAATGAAAAAATCCATTTTCCGAGTCGAACTCATAACCCGTCGCGTTTACACTCTGACGCTGCGCCACGACCTACTCTACCTCTGTCCTCTGCATTTTTCAAATTTTGTAAAATTCCTTGTAAGTGGCGTAACTGATCGCCGCAATTTGTCCTTTCAACTATACGCGGTCTTCATAAATCTATCTTTAAATATGTACTCTATGTATTCTATATGTCACAATTCCTTTTGTATTTCAACCATATTTAGGAATAAAGCCAGGTAGGTTCCCGGAACTCCTGATTGCAGTATTCAGGTAAAAGCCACTTCAATTATGCGATTCGTCATTATAGATACAAAGTGCTTGTTACTTACAATTAGGGGATTACCTGCGCTCGTCCTGCGGTCTCAATGAGACAACTTAATCCTCTTTTTGTGCGTTTCTACTTTTTTTAAGGAAGTTTAGTCTATGAATGAGCTTTTTTCAAAAATACAATGGACGTCTCAATTATTATGATTTGTTTTATTGTAGTTGTTAAGTTTTTTTAAGTGAGTGAGCGTTTTAAACAATGTTGTATGTTTCTTGGTAATTGTAAAAGTAATTTGAAGCCTGAGGCGAGACTCTCTGAAGAGAATGTGTCTTAAAATTTCTACGAGAACTGAGTAATGAAGTGTGGCGGAGAATAGACGACGTTAAATTCTTTATGACTTAATCTTAAAAAAATAATTTTGAATGTATAACGTATATTTGGTTACACAAGTGCATCGCAGTTGCGACACGTACATTGTCTAACTAAAAGCGTAGGTTTTGCTGGAATCCAGTTTAGAAAATATTTACGTTCATGAAAAGTTTGACTTGGTTTGCTTGACTGCGACGTAAACTTGTATATAGAACTGACGGCATCTTTTTGCTTATAGAAAGCCTATAGAAAATATTCTATAATATATTTTCTATTTTAATTCTACGTTTTAAATTTACTCAACAAAAATATCTATAATATATACGTGTTTCGTACTATTTCACGATAGACTTATTATGAATTATTATTATGAGTTTCATTCCTCCACATAGTTTGGAGTATAAAAATCGTAACAGACGAACTGTACTCTTTATACTGTAGCATCAATTTTGCACTTTACTTAATAAGAAACGAAGGATGAAGGAATGAAGAAATATATTGAAACCTTTAATATTTAATATTTCGATAACAATTGTTTGTCAGTGATTTAAGTTGAACTATACAATGGTGAATGGCGACTTGTCAATTAAAAATAATGAATGAACTTTATCAGAAATATGTATTGTAGTTCAGATGAAGTATAAAAGCGGTTATAAGCAATTATAAATAATGTATTTATTATATATTCGTCGTAACAGAATAACATTTTTACTTCAAACTACTTATTCAGTCTTGTGATATTAGGGTTTCATTTAACATATTAATATTTTCTTTAGAAACGTAATTCTTAGGTTTACTTAATCGAATTTAATATTTTTTTATTTGATAAATATTAATTTGGAATAGTTAAAAATAATTTTAGAATAACCGAGCTTACATCACTTAAATGTAGATAAAAATTGAAATACATATACAATACAATGAAAATAAACATATTTTTCATACAAAAAATGTCTCTATCTAATATTTTTACATATCTAAAGCGTACCAATAGAGCTTTCAGCTAGATTGGTTATCTGATACGGCGTACGTGATAGAGTAATTACGTAGATAACGTTAAAGTCTACTCTTTTGTTTCCCACAAATTAAGTTTTTACTAAAATAGGATTGATAAAGGCTAAGAAACGAAAAAATAGGCTAAATTAGGCAGTGTAAAGTTGTCAAACAAATATTGCTATATTTTTAGTAAGTATTGGCCTAAATATTTGAGAACATTAAAATATTATTAACAAGGTAAAAAGGAAAAATGATTTGAACAATTTATAATATTTACACTCGATAAAAATTAGATCTTTTTAAAATTTTACTATTCTATTATATGTTGGTATGTATATAATTATATATGTATGTATATATGTACAATATATGTATTTATATAGATCACTTACTATCAGCATTGTGGTTAGATGTCACACGTGTTAAATACACTTCGAAGACAACGTTGAATCATCGCAGCAACTTTGTAACTACTTAGAATAAATCACAAATAAACAAAAACAAAAGTAATTAATTTTTAATAGAATACTAAAGAAAATAATAATATATGAAAATACAAAATATATTCTATTATTACAAATTTAATCTAAAAACGAGGAGAAATCAGAAATATAGAAAAAAACGTTTAGAATAAAAACTCGTTTGGTAAAAACAAAGGCACGTGCGTCGCGCTCCAGCGTCGCGCCTGTACTGATAGTGATAACGTGATAGTATGATAACTGATAACAGACAGCTGACTATAGATATATAATACTGAAGTACGGCTTTCCTTAAGATACGCCGTGGTCTATATATCGAGAATTCAGGACACGTATTTAGGTTTTCTTATCATTTATATAAATATATAATAGATAACAAAATTGTTAACATGACACTTACCTTAGCCAATTTAATGGCCAAGAAAATGTTCTTAAATTTTGACTAGAATTATATTTAAATAAGCAATACTTGTTTATTTAAACATTATTTTGTTGAGGTATTTGTGACAAAATAATAATTTACTACAAACAAATGTTATATCACAAAATTCTTCTTAAATTCAATCATCGTATCTCAAGTTTGTGCAGTAGAGACGTCTCTACGTAGGAATTATGTAGCGGGTTCAGATTCAATTTAACAATTACTAACATAAAAATTCAAATCACAAACAATTTTAGTTTATTCCTCTCTTAAACGTCAATGTTTTGCCAAATTATAGCTTTCTAGGTTAGGTCACTTGTATACTGTAACCTGATTATTGTTATCAAGACGGACGCGCCTTTATTTTATTGCTACCACTATATAGGACGTGTACTTGTAGCGTATGAAAGTGCAAAGATATTTATTATACAAGTAATAGAGTTATGTAAGCTGTTTGTTTGCTTATGTGTTTACAGCACGTGTTTTCGTGGACTTTGTAAGGAGCGGAGTGTGGAGGGAGAAGAGAGTAAAGAGTCCCTAAGAGACTGTCGGAATATGGTATACAAATGATTTTCTAAATATCTTATTGGTGCTAATACCGGGAGTATCTTTAATTTGAGGCAAGAATAAAAATCAGAGTACATTTATAATAACTTGACAGATAAATACAAATCACTAAGTAATTATAATTTTTTTTTTAACTTTCACATTATTTCCCGTATATTTAAGCTATACAATTTAGTGGTGTAGAGTTTACCGACGCGCTTTGTCTTGAATTCAATATAATGGAAAAAACACATCCGAATAGGAATCAAACCTGGGACTATGACTTCATATATAAACTTTGTAACAATAAAAGTAATAAATATATTGAATAAACAAACATAAAGACTCATAATGGGTTAAGTTATATCAAGTGTCAACCAAGTGTCAGTCTGACAGTCATTTAATATATAGTATGTTTATATTGCCTTTACTTCAACAAATAGTTTCACTGATAGATAGATTAATATAAATTTCAAATTAATAAAAAAAAATATGAACGATAGCCAAAAAGTCTAGGAAATATCATTGTTTTACCCCCAAAACGATTTCAACTTACTGTTTTTGCGTTAATGCTAGTCGTGTCCACTATACTATGACGGCTTTTTACATATCAATATCGTATGTGAGTCGATAACGCCATTGACCGTGTCATTGTAATGATTAGGTTTAGACGAACCAGACCGGGCCAGCCATATATATATATATATATATATATATATATATATATATGTATATATATATATATATATATATATATATATATATATATATATATATATATATATATATATATATATATATATATATATATATATATATATATATATATATATATATATATATATATATATATATATATATATATATATATATATATATATATATATATATATATATATATATATATATATATATATATATATATATATATATATATATATATATATATATATATATATATATATATATATATATATATATATATATATATATATATATATATATATATATATATATATATATATATATATATATATATATTTTACCCCCAAAACGATTTGAACTTACTGTTTTTGCGTTAATGCTAGTCGTGTCCACTATACTATGACGGCTTTTTACAATATCAATATCGTATGTGAGTCGATAACGCCATTGACCGTGTCATTGTAATGATTAGGCTTAGACAAATCAGACCGGGCCAGCCATATGCCATATATATATATATATATATATATATATATATATATATATATATATATATATATATATATATATATATATATATATATATATATATATATATATATATATATATATATATATATATATATATATATATATATATATATATATCCTAACATAAATAAATATATTGTTATAATTTTTTTTTGTAGCTTCACGCTTTATCCCGCACATGGCAGGGTAGGCACAGGGAACTGCAGGAACCGTGGAACCTAGTGTTAAGATACTCCGTTGCTTAGTCCCTGCTTTCTCCGTCGTGCTTTGCGCCTTTTTTTCGAGGCATTGCGTGTTGAGTGGCGGAACTCAACGCCGCTCTTTGCCTAGTTTCCAGAGCGAAGAAAATGGAAATAGAAAAATCCATCTTCCCCGAATGGGAATCGAACCCTCAAACCGTTGCGTTTACAGGTAGATGTTTACGCCTCTGCGCCACGACGGTCCTCAATTTGGTGTTATATTTTTATTAAACAATAAACACTTTACAAACTAATTGAAACTAGCTTTTGTTGAATATAAAATATGAAATGTTTATAATAATCAGAATAATACAGTACATTCACTAAATGAATAACATAAACACAATTTCGTTAACAATAACTGGGTTCCCCTGCGGGCGTCGCCTTCGGTTCACCCTTCATTGGAGCATTGACTCACCTAAATAACGTTAATTTCCTTTATGACGTATAGTTCATTTACAAGCTCATTTATAATTTTTGAGTGCTTTTTATGCCGAAATCTCAAAAAAATTAAGCATTTTGTATTTTAATATCCTAAGAAATTCGATAATAAAAGATTTTCATTTGCTTACTTTATATTTATACGTGTTAGAAATGGTTTTTAATCAGAAGCAAAGAGAAATTAGACAAGTAACATATTTCATTACAGAAAAATTTCATTATTATTGAAATATAATCAAACAAGACCTATTTATAAAAATTACGTATAATATTTTTTTACGATTTTATTCAAATTGGACCGTTGTGGCGTATAATCGCGTTTCGTGGGATTCCCCATTTTGGAGTATTCCCACTCGGGAAAGATGGATTTTTCGTTTCCATTTCCTTTGCTCTGGTATCTACTAGGCAACCGCAGTGTTGAGTTCCGCCACTCATCACGCAATGTCTCGAAAAGGCGAAAAGCAAGAAACGTAGTGTCTTAATACTAACTTAACTCACGATTCCTGATGAAGCGTGAAGCTATAAAAAAAACAATCCCTAAAGAAATGTACATGTTATTACGTTATATCACTTAAAAAAGTAACTTTTACTTCTTTGTGTAAGGTACAAAGGCCTAAAGACTCTTTTAAATTTACTTCAAGAAATTGTGACAAATGATGGCAATGAACTTTGAGATGAATCGAGTCAGTGTCACTAATATGGGTATGTAAAGTACCAATTTCTTATTTAACGTTGACTTATTTGCTCAGGGAAATTGAGGTGTTTATAAAATAATATGGTGAAATCTTATACTATATGCAAAACTGTGTTTTTTAATTATTTTATCGACAATCATTCATCAGAATTCCAAAGAGACCCGCCGAAATCGTGCTATGTAGGTAATCACTATGTAGGTTATGGACAAAAGGGTACAAACAAGTTCATACCTACTCTGTAATGCGTCACGCAACATTATATTTGGTCACGAAAGTACATCACATACTATTGATTTTGTTTATGTATGAGTATAAAACGTAACATCTCGTTTTTTCCCATTTCTTTTTCTGATGAGCTCGGACAGTGAAGGTGAACGTTAATGAATTTTAATGGGGCCCTTTAAACCTACACTTGGGTCGCAAGTCCCAAACGCTGCTCGGAGCTCCTATTCCTACAACACGATGAGCACCCGCACAGGGAAGAAGTGCGAGTTCAACCACGTAACTTTTTTTCAATTTATATAAATTATTTAGTAAGAAAATCTCTCTTCAGTCGGTCTCCCAGTGTTGAGGATCGTAACTTCTCTGGAGCTCACGTGCGTAGCGTATGGTCTCCTTCTATTTAACGCGATTAGTGGCTAGATGATATAGGATATTTATTGGTATCTCTAGGTGTTTTGACTTGGCCTGACTATCTTTCTGGGTTGCGTCCCCTCGGCCTCTTGTCTTCAACTTTGCCTGTTACCATAAGTTTTTCCAAACTAATATAGTTTCTGTACGTTATATGTCTAAAGTATGTGAGGATACGTTACAAGCAAATGTTGGACAGTCGCTGAGAAACTCAAAGTGTAGTTCTTTCAATATGTAGATGTATCTTTCATTTGTGCTGAAAGCCATCCATGTGAGTGAATGACGTTTTAAAAAAAGTTACCATATATTTTCCTGTTATCTGGTTCTTAACCGATAGCTAACTAAGATATCGAAAGATACTCCTAAGTTTACAACACAAAATAGATAATTTGTTACCATTATTCAATTTATTGTGATAGTGAGTCAATTTCCTGTAATAAGTTATCAGTATCAGCGAAATGTACGAGCAGACGAGAATCGATGACTACACGGACAGACGTTTCGTTACTGACTATGATAACAGACATAGATATATAAATATATATAACGTTGCATTCACATACATATAGTAAGCGTATAAAAGGAAAGAATTCTGTGTTAAGACCCTTTGATGTTCGTCCGGACAGTTAACAATTTTAATGAAACCAAGATTTAAGGATTATTGATTAGAGAATGTGCAATAATCATTGTAACTATGTATTAATATAACTGTTTTATTTGTACTACGAAGGATAAGTAAAATAAAAACGACGTGAAAACTGAAAAAATAGGAAAAACGTAAATATATATCAAAATATGTTTTAAAATATTTCGTTACATACATATTATATTAGTCTATATTGAATTCTAAAGTTGTGAAAGTCGATTTAATTCGATTCGATTTAATTAGCTGCATCGCGTGCTTTTAGAGTCTGTACATCTGAGCTCTAGGAGCCTTTACTATAAATAAACATAATTCTTAGTACAAATATTCCTTAAGATACCAGCTATGTTATTTTCCGCGTGTAAACCCAGAGTTATTAATAGTAAAATAAAGGTCAATTTGTGGGTGCATCTTTCCTTGAAACCTATTTAAACATATTTTCAAGAGATCCGAAAAATGTTTTACAGATTATAAATAATTGTTGATTTCTTCTCCGACTCTCTGATTCGAAATACTACGAGTTAAGTGTTAAAAGCCCCCGCCAAAGGGATTGAACCCATAACTATCATATCAACACTCATACGGTCTTGCCCGTTGCTTCTTAATGGTCTCGGTATTACTTTTAACTCCCTACACCAAAACATCTAAACATCAGAAATGAAGAAGTATCATGTGATAATGTTTCTGCTTTTAATTGTTCCAAATATATATGAGAACTATATATAGGCATATATGAGAACCATCGTGGTGCAGAGACGCAACGTGTGTCTGTAAATGCGACAGCTTGTGGATTCGATTCCAGCTCGGGAAAGGTGGATTTTTCTGTTTCTATTTCCTTTGCTCTGGCAACTAGGCGCATCGCGAAGACAGGGAATAAAGCCTATGGTTCCTGCGGTTCCCTCTGCCTACCCTGCCATGTGGGGGGTAAAAAGCATAAAGCTAATAAAAAAATAACATATACATACATCTATATACATATACAAAAATATTATACTCTAAATATATCTAGAAAATGAAAATTTATCTTAATTCATGTTTTCCCACAAAATCTTCACTTGAGCTTTTCTTGAACGAAAAATGAAAGCTTCAGTAAAGCCACACGTGTCTAAAGCCTTACGTGTCGAGAGCCACCGTCTTATCCTTTTTGCGCAACAAGTGACCTAAATGACTGACCTGAACATTACATATACTTACTTTAACCTTATTATATTTAAAGGATTAGTAATATAGTATATTATTATGTTTATAATAAGAGTTTACCATTAAGAGCTATGTAATTATTAATTAATTATTTTGCTTTTAATATAAACATATCGAATGTTACCGTAAATAATTTTGTAACCTATTTTTAATCTTAAAAACGGCGCAGTCTTGTTCATGATTGTTTTTTTTAAGCTTCACGCTTTATCCTGTATTTTTTGCAGGTTAGGCAGAGGGAACTGCAGGAACCATATGCACCTAGTGTTAAGACACTCTGTTGCTTAGTCGCTGCATTCTCCGTCCCCACTTTCCGCCTTTTTCGAGGCATTGCGTGTCGAGTGGCGGATCTTAACGCCGGTCTTAGCCTAGTTTCCAGAGCGAAGAAAATGGAAAAAGAAAACTCCATCTTCCCCGAGTGGGAATAAAAACCACAAGCCGTCGCATTTACAGGCAGGCCTCTGCACCACGACGGTCCTCACGGTCATGATTGTTCATTTTAAAAAACTTTATCTCTCGCGCTCCAGATAACTAGCTGAAAGATTATCACATATAATATATAACATATAATTTTATATATTATATTTTATAGGTGATATATAAAATTGAAGTTAATACAAAAAATATATATTTAATTTAAACTATAAGTTCCCTACTTATAATGTCTTGTATCAAGCTATTTCCAATGGCCTTTATTTAGTAAATAACAAAAAATAATATCCAAAGTAGTGAACTATAGAAACTATACTTTTCAAAAGCACTGCAACTTCGAAATATCTGTTGTAGGCGGTATTTTCTAACAACAAAAGCTCTATCTAAAGTTTCCTTTCATAGTTTGCAAAAGTTCGACCCTCGCCTCGCCTCTACATCCTTTTCATCCTTTCCAATATTTTGATGATCATGTACCTAAAGTTCTAGTCAAAATACAAAGGAAACTGAGACCCTTCTAGACATATACAAAAGAACTAAATATCACTATATTTATGATTTTTAGGGGAAAAATCATTATATATTTTTTATTGCGACAATAATTGGATAAAGCTCTGTTTTTTCAATTTAAGAAAAGTTCTTACGGAAAAAGCAGGGGCTAATCAACGGAGTGTCTTAACACTAGGTTCCCACGGTCCCTGCAGATCCCTCTGCCTACCCTGCCTTGTGCGTGATAAAGCGTGAATTTCTCAAGTAAAGTTATAAATTAGTGACTTAATTCACTACTGTCTTCAACGCAATTTCTATTTACTTTTTGTAGTCATAAATGCCTGTAAATTCGATGAAAATGCAAGAACTCTACATAGCATTAACCTCCCAGTAATGTCATAGAAACATGACGAACATAAGCGTTTAAGAATTATTTTCTTTTTCATCCATACGACGAAAATGTCACTATAGAATATATGTACATTATAATTGGATAGCCTCGATGTTCTTATCTCATAATCCATAGAAATAAAACGATACCACTTCTACGGTATCACAAGTAGTGTATTTGATGCAAAATATTAGTATAATGTACGTATGTGTAACTCATTTAAAACATATAAATTATTAGTAAACAGATTGGTAAAATCCAGCCGAAGGTTTAAGCCAAACTTTGCTATTTATATTGAATTTTAAGACGATTTGTAGGTTCGATTCCCATTTGGGAAAGATGGATTTTTCTATTTCCATTTCCTTCACTCTGGAAACTAGGCAAAGTTCTGCCACTGAAGACGCAATGCCTCGAAAAATGCGGCAAGTGGGGGATGGAGAAAGCAGGGACTAAACAACGGAGTGTCTCAACACTAGGTTCCTATGGTTCCTGCAGTTTCCTCTGCCTCCGTCCCTCTTCATGCTTTATTCCGCGAGACTCAATAATAATGTAAGTACAGAGAAATCTTAGAAAATGGTTAAAATAAACGAAAAATTAAAATAATAAAGTTAGGTCAGTAATATTTACAGTCAAAGTTTTGAAGTCTATTGAATTCATTAAGAGTGTGTTTATTTAATTATAAGACTGTCAGTGCGTCCGGTGGATCACTAAAAGCTTAGTGGCTATGAATGAGACTCCCATCCAAAATACATTATTCAGATGATTATTGATAGTTATATGACATCTTGATCATCTATTCAACTAAATACAAGATGTAGTCAAGTTGTTTATTTATAAAGCAGCAACAGTTTATTGTAAGCTCGGCGGTTATAAATTTAAATCACGCTTAAAGATATTAAGAATTTTCATATCCTGGTTCTGGTAACAAGTCAACGTATAGTGTTGAGTTACGTCACTCTCACACAATATTTTAAACAGCAGTCCGAACGGAGATTTTTAACACTATGTGCCCTTAACCTCTCCGGCTGAAGCTACGTTGTATCCAACTAATAAAAATAACTTACGTAAAATTTATTTATCTATCACGTAATAGATACTTCGTCTGCTTTTAATATAGGATTCCGTAATCGCGCGCAGTTTACACAACATTCTATTTTTACTTTAATTTATTTACTCTTAAAATTCTGGTATAGTGTACTGTTAGCTATGTAAAATGTATTTTTTTTCAGTAAGCTTTTAAGTCGTTATATTAATAAAAAAAACCATTATTATATTGGCATTTAACATTTTCAAACGTATTTTTCTTTAAAACTAAATGAGTATTTATAAAGATTTCTTATATTATCAAGACTATTCACAAAAACTACGCATTTTGACGCCTAAACCTTAAAAAAATAATCTATTGCAATTTCTAAAAATATATTTAATTAAATGCTTCAAGGTTTTCTGTATTCTGCGAACTGCAGAATATTATACAGTTTGATATTTTACCAACAACGTATTTTAAATATTTTTTAAAGAAAGTCCTAATTAAATTTAAAAACAACGATTTATTTTTAAAACACATATTTTTTATTTCAAAACATAATTTTATCTTGAAACAACAGTATATATTTTACATCGATATTATGCAATGAATGCATTTTGTAACCTGAATTAAGCTTAAAAATAGTCAGATTTGACTTACCTGCATTCTAAGCTTCTTATTTCATATTGACTTGGTAAATTCACATTACACTTTACTTAACAATCTCAAACCATTTTCACAAAAAAACCAACACACCCTCTCCCTCGTCGCTGAAATTTCCCTAAAATTAACCAATTCGTTGACTCATTGTGACTTTCCACGACTAGACTCTAAACTCTAACAAAGTAAGACGAGCTCTATATATTAATAGAAGGCGTCACGTGTTATATCCGTTATATCGTTATTAATAGACTTAATTCAACTTGTTTACAAATAAAATGTGCAGGGCGGGCGGCGCAGGGCGTAGGGCGGCGTCGGGTCGACGTCCGCGTCGCATGGCAACGATCGTGACGCCGACTGACTGAAATCATGGAGACGGCTACGCGCCTGCATGCGGCGAAGGAGTGTCGTAACGTACTGTTTTATGCAGTTTCAGGTGAAAAACGAAAGATTTTTATATGTACGTATATATATGACAGGTGTTGAAGTAAAAAATCAATAGATATGTGCCATATTGTATTTACTGCCTTGCTTTAATAGGTGAAGTTTGTTTGTGTATTCGTAGTATTATAGGATAAAATGCTAGTCATTAAGGATGTAATAAGTTATATTTAAATTATTAATTTTTACATGCTAACGTAATAAATATAAAAAACCTTACTAGTAGAAGTTCAACTCAAACAATTCTATAAATTCACTGTTAGAGATATCTATATATGTGTGTATATATTCGGTGTAAGATTAATTACAGCGACAGCTTGCCAACGTGTTATTTGGTTAAAACCTTTGGTTAAGAGATCCCTTTAGAGCCGAGAGTAATCACTCCGCACTGAAAGGGTTCCGGGCCCGAGGGATTGTTGAAAGAAATTTAAATGTAAATTACTTCACGGTGCACTCTTTAAGCGTTGCAGGAAAATGACTGTCGCTGTTATACATTATGAAGTGGTCACAAATTATTTACAACGTTATAGCATGCTTTATTTAAATATCGTTAAGGACCGTTCTTGTGCAGGATCAGCGTCTGCTAGTAAAAATTCGTCGAATTTTCGGGTTCAAATCTCATGATGGGAGAATGAATTATTTTAATCTATTGCTCTGCAAATAAGACACGGCGCGGCGTTGAGTTCCGGCCACTAAACACGTAAATATAACGAAACAAAAGTGTTGAACGGAGTGTTTCCTCTGTCTACCCTGCTACACTGCTGTGAGCCATCCGCCTGAATTTTAATCATTTTGAGTGTTATGCTATAACCAAGTTAGTCTAAATAGATAAATCGCCGGGAATCGAACTCACGACGTCTTCATTTATATCCAGACTTTGCATCATTGTTTGAGAAAGACATAAACATTTAAATATTTAAAGCGAGCAATATCGATCGGCTTGTATGGGTCACTAAGCAAGGCATGTAAATATAGAAGCAAGTTGTAAACCCTTTGAAGCCCTCCACTAGGTCAAGGTTAGCCGCGGGAATGTAAGTAATTAGTGAACAATTATAGGTTACTTGTCTAAAGCTCCTCTTGAAGTTTTGGTGTACTGGACTGCAAATGAACTGTAACTTGACTACATGATGGTAACCAGTGCAATCTTTGTATGATAAAATATATTGTACTTTTTTTATTTTGAAATAGATTATAAAGATAATAGATATATTTTTCTCTTTTCTATTTGTAAAATAAAATCAAAAAACAAAATTAGTCATACTTATTGGTTATTTTTAAAAATATTTATATATATTATAATAAAACGCCTTTCTTCTTATTTATCATTATATTTCAGTACTTCGTCAGTTTTGAACATTTAATACAAAATACAATTTTCTTATAATTAAATATTAATTACAAGGGACAATAATTACGACCAGCTCTCGTCAGCGCTCCAGACCAATTAAAAAATCTTTGACTATCCCATCGTTATTTTATAATGCCCCCCATTATTGTCAAATCCCTTTCTTTTTTTAACAATTTTGAATAAAATAGTCAAATCACTTACTTTCTTTAACAATATTAAATACTATAGTCAAATCATGAACAATATTGAATAAAATAGTCAAATCACATTAGTCAAATCACTTACTTTTTTAACAATATTGAATAAAATAGTCAAATCACAATAGTCAAATTACTTACTTTTTAACAATATTAAATAAAATAGTCAAATCAAATACCCTTTAACAAGCTTAAACGTCAAATGAAAGACTTACTTAAAAACTAATGTAATTGTTTTTAGAACATAGATAAAGTAATAAAACAAGTAATATTTAAAAATAAAATACAAATTTTGAAAATCATCACATTCGGCCATCCGACAATGTGTTGCCTCCCGGCACACATACTTGACGTTTGTTATTATTTATTCATTAATATTTTAACAATTATTTTGAAAATCGTCAAAAATTCTTGCTTACATAATTAGATACATATTTTTACTAAGCTTAAACTAGTCGCAATTATTTATAAAATTTATTTATCACTAGTTTCACTATCACTAGAATCACTTTTGTCCGTATTATCTACCTCTAATGCTTTTACATGTATCCACGGTCGAATTTTGTCAACCGCAATAACAGTGGAATAAGGTTTTCCTTTTTTTTTATAAAGCCAGGCACATCAGTTATCCTACAGCGGTCATTGCCTAAAACTTCATTAATTCTGTAAGGACCAACAAACTTTGACAGAAGCTTTGTACTTTTACCGTCATTATCAAAATTATTTCGAGAAATTTTAACCAAATCACCCACATTATACTTTACTGCGGGAACCCGATTTGAATCATGAATTTCTTTCTGTTTAACTTGATGCTTTTTAATATTGTCACTTATACGTTTTCGAAATTCTTGTAAATTATGACAACTTGTCGATGTTTCTGCATCGAGTTTGTTTGACAAAATATCGCGCATTTTTATCCCAAACATCGCTTCTGTCGCTGTTTGTTGGGTTGAGGCATTAACTGTGTTATTAATACCCCACTGAATTTTTCCCAGACATTTATCCCAGTCTCGTTCATGGCTGGAGAAGTTTTGTGTTGACAATGAGTTTAATATGGTTTGATTAAATCGCTCAGCCTGGCCATTTGCTCTAGGACAAGCTACTGCGTTTAAAATATGTTTAATGCCGAGATTACTACAAAACGCTTGAAAGGCTATTGATGTAAAACACGTGCCACGATCAGATACAATTCTAGCTGGAATACCGAAATCATAAAATAGTTTTTCAAGAATTTTGACTGTACTTTTTGTTTTTAAGTCCCTGACTGCCCTTACAAATACGTATTTCGTAAACCCATCGACTATCGTAAGAATATGCGTATTTCCGTCTTTACTCCTAACAAAAGGTCCAAGGTGATCTAGATGAATCGTGTGAAATGGTATTTCGAACTTTTCTAAAGGGTATAAATATCCATACTAATATCCATCCATGCTTTGATATGTTATCCTTATTATAAGCGCACTCTAAGCAAGCTGAAACATATTTCTTTACAAATTTTCTAAGTTTAGGAAACCAATATAAATGTTGTATTCGTTCAAGGGTTTTAGCATATCCCAAATGGCCAATATCGTCATGATTAGCTCGACATATTTGCCAACGAGTGCTTCGTGGACATGATCATCTACTTTCCTATATACTGCGTGATTCTTAACAACAAAATATTTTTTTAATGTCCCGACATTTTTGATCATCTTCAGGTTTAAGAATTTTAAAAATACGAGATATTTTAGGGTCTGCTAATTGCAACGAAAGGAGCCAATTTTCTTTTTCAATAGTATAAACATTAACAGATGGATTATCGTCTGGCTCCGCTAATAGTCTTGTGTTTCTGCTTAATGCATCAACGTGAGACATTTTGATACCTGGTCGGTATTCAATTTCGAAATTAAATTCACTTATTTGTAACCACCACACCACATATGCGACTGGTTTTAATATTCTAACATCTTTTTGCCACTACATAAGTATACCGCCTACTCCTAATGAACTAGCATCGGTATGGAGTTCCGTCTCAAAAGTCGGGTCGTAAACAGCTAAAACGGGTCTATCGATTAGTTTATCTCTTAATATTAAAAATGCTTGATCTTGTGTTTCCGACCAGTACCACTGACTTCCCTTTTTGAGTAAAGACGTTAGAGGCTGTGCAATCTCCCCATAACCCTTAATGAATTTTCTAAAATAACCAGTTAATCCAAGAAATTGTCTAACTTCGTGAATATTACGCGGTGTAGGGAACTCCTTGACGGCTGCAATTTTTGTTTCACCCGGGCGGATACCACTGGCAGAAATATCATATCCAAGGTAACTCACAGAGTTATTAAAGAAACTACGTTTTGTAAGCTTTAGTGTTAAACCAAATTGCCTAAAAATATTCAAAACATCTTCTAATCTTTGGAACATTTCATCTATATTTTTAGATGGGATAAGAACGTCATCTAAATAAGCTAACGCGAATTCAAATCGTCTGTTACCGAGTATTTTATTAATCGTCCTTTGAAAAACGGCTGGCGCATTAGCCAGGTCAAAAGGCATTCTTTTAAACTCAAAGTGCCCATCGGGTGTGACAAAACCTGTAAGATGTTGGCTTTCTTTAGCCATAGGGATTTGATAATACCCTGATGCAAGATCAAGGGTAGTAAAGAAACTATTACCACTAAGGTTAGATAATTGGTCTTCTATAAGAGGTAGTGGAAAACGATCTTTTATAGTTTTATTATTTAAAGCACGAAAATCAACACATAACCGTTGTTCACCAGTTTTCTTTTTAACCATTAAAATTGGACTGGCATAATTAGAGCTAGATTCTTGAATAATATCGTTTTGCAATAATTCGTCTATTATTTCCCGAACTTGTTCTCGCTCGTAGTGAGAGAGGCGGTAAGGACGATAGATCACTGGCTTATTATCAATTAAATCTATTTTCATTTCTACACCAACTGCACATCCTATTTCCGCGAGATTTGTAGCAAAACAATCGCGGTAACTTTGTAACAATGAATAAAGTCTGTCTAATTGTTTGTCATCTAGCCCTGGTCCAGTCTTAATGTCAGCTTTATTAAGCGGTTCTAAAGTTGACGGATCTCGTAATATTCGATTAACTTTACACAATTTATGTTCATTAAACGGGTCAGCTCTTGTTAGCAAAATATTTTGGAGGACCATGGACCGAGGACAATAGATTTAGGGGACAAATTAGTAACAACAAGGTTTCCCTTGCCGTTGTTAATATTAAAAGCGCCTCTTAAGAGGCGATACTCACAACCTGGTTTGAAGGAGTCATAACCATTGACAAGTACATCTCCGGAATAATTTGAATCGCTATAAACTGGGACAATACTGGTATTAGAAATTTCTGCTGAAGTGGTGACATAGAACTTTATTAAATTTTCGAAACTGTCTATTTCATCGGGGCATTTATAAAACGTTAATTTCGAGCTATTCTTTAAGGCTGTAATAAACGGCAACTCTGTAAAACTTTGACCTACTATTAATGGCGTTTGCATATGTTCGTCATTTACAATTAAAACTTCGATAGTGGCTTCGATGTCATCAATCTTTACATCTACATTAGATTTGTACAATGGTAAAACTGAAGATTGACCAAAACCTTTTACTACTGGGATGCCATCAAAATTCTTAGATAATTTTAATGACTCTGCACTAGATAAACTTAGGTGTACATTCGCTACCAAAGTCTATATACGCTTCAAGATATTGTTTATTAACAAAAATAGTTTTAAAATATTTTTCATTGCGTTCATTACAGGAGTTGATTTTTAAAGTACGTTTTTCATGAGTACTCAATTCAGGACTAAATTTAGAATTTAAAGCTACAAATGGTTCCAACTTACACGCATCGTTATCGTGACCTACTCTTTGACATTGCTTACACTTAATGATTGGTTTTGGGCATTTATAATACGGGTGACCCTTGGAACGACAGTTATAACAAGTAATGCTACTTGAATGAGAACTATTTGAATTTTGGCTATAATAGTTCGATCTATGTGTTACACGTTCACGTAATTTATTCACAAACTGCTGTGATTTTTGGGATGTTAGAAAATTAAGTAAATCTTCTGGTTCTGAACTATTTAAGGCCTGTGCACTGTTTCTAATAGTTCGATCACTAATTCCGTACAGAATACAATCAACAGCCTTTTTACCGGTAATTTCGCATCTATTTAATAAACTTAGCTTATCGTAAAAATATTCGCGAAGACTCTCTTCATTACGTGAAGTACGATTTAACATTTCTTCCAAAAGACGACCATAGTTATCCTCACTTGGGAAATCCTTTTTAAGCTTTGCTTGCCACTCCTCCCATGTGAAAACAACTGTGGGTAAAGTCTCAAACCATCTTTAAGCTAATCCTACCAATTTTTGTAAAGAAAAATGAACAACTTGCTTTTCATTCTAGCCATATATAACGGCACACTCGTTAACTTTACGTAACCAGCACTCAACAGTTTGACTTCTATTTGACGGATCAAATTCAGGAATAACATTGTGAATATTGTTATTATCCAAAGAATATCTAGAGCTATCTTTTGTAATGTGCTTCATTAATTTGAATATATCTTCATTAGAAAATTGTTTCCTGGTCTTACGCAACTTCCTTGGTACGGTATCATTACTGAACTACATGATGAAGATGGACTTCTACGTGTAGCCTTTTTGAATCGTCGTCGTCTTGGAGGCGTGCCAGGAGGAGTCCCAGCTGCATCATCAGACATCATTGATCGTTGCTGAAATCAAATTATTCACGGCAATATTCATTTTCATATATATATACTTTTTTATTTTATGAGGGAATAAAAAAAATATATCGAGCAAACATAACTCGTATCACATTATTGACTAGGATATCATGATCGTAAGTAACTCGGTATCCAGCGGAAACATACCACTCAAAAACGAGTGAGTCACAATTCCGACGACATAACTTACTCAATAACCGATGGAAAACATATCCCAACAAAACATAACCCAGAACCAGTAGAAAATATATCCACTCAGTATCCGATGGAAAACATATCCACCAAGAACCAGTAGAAAATATATCCACTCAGTATCCGATGGAAAACATATCCACCCAGAACCAGCAGAAAACATATCCACTCAATATCCGATGGAAAACATATCCACCCAAAACCAGTAGAAAGCATATCTACTCAAAAATTGAGCAAGTTACAGGCGTTATTGTACTTAATATTACTTAACTATAGGTTAATAAGAAGTCCTTAAGATTCATACTAGAGCATGTTGAATGCTATCAGAGAGTAGCCCTGATCAAGCATGCATCATACAACTCTAATAGGTATTCACAACTACCCACGCCAGATACTGCCAGAGAGTAGCCCCGGCCACGCACCGACGCAAACAGTTATGTACTCCAATATACGCAAAACTTTATCAAACTAGTGTTATGTAACAATACTGCGACAAGGCACTACCGGAGAGTAGCTCCGGCCACGTACCCACGCGCACATCATTACACACACAGAAATCACACATCACACCACCAGAGAGTAGCCCTGGCATAGTGCGCTGCGTGATATTCAAAATGTTTCTATCATATCATTCGTTACGACATTTAAATATCTATTTTAAATATTCTACTGTTACTATTCAATACACAATATCTTTACACAAACGCTTTACGCTTAAAATACGTACCGTATTGGGTTTATCCCGCTTCTGAAATATAATAAAACGCCTTTCTTCTTATTTAGCATTATATTTCAGTACTTCGTCAGTTTTGAACATTTAATACAAAATACAATTTTCTTATTATTAAATATTAATTACAATGGACAATAATTACGACCAGCTCTCGTCAGCGCTCCAGACCAATTAAAAAATCTTTGCCTATCCCATCGTTATTTTATAATGCCCCCCATTATTGTCAAATCCCTTTCTTTTTTTAACAATTTTGAATAAAATAGTCAAATCACTTACTTTCTTTAACAATATTAAATACTATAGTCAAATCATGAACAATATTGAATAAAATAGTCAAATCACATTAGTCAAATCACTTACTTTTTTAACAATATTGAATAAAATAGTCAAATCACAATAGTCAAATTACTTACTTTTTAACAATATTAAATAAAATAGTCAAATCAAATACCCTTTAACAAGCTTAAACGTCAAATGAAAGACTTACTTAAAAACTAATGTAATTGTTTTTAGAACATAGATAAAGTAATAAAACAAGTAATATTTAAAAATAAAATACAAATTTTGAAAATCATCACAATATATATATTGGAATACTTAGTAATATATATATTATGTATAATACATGTTATTATCTTAATGTAAATATTTATATTGATTAATTGTTTTATAGTATCAAATCAACCTGTTTTCTGACGCTAATGTGATACACTCTTTTGTGATGGCTTGGTCACATGCACGAACAAGCCATCACAAAATGGCGCAGAGTGCCGAAGCGTATGCTCGAGTCTATTCCAGGTGGCAATCGTTAGATGCAGTAACAAAAGACCTAAACACCTTTGGTATAAACAATTGGAAACGTGCGATGTGGAAGTTAGTAAGGGCTGGAACAGAGCAATTTTAGAGGATCGGACCCCATAAAGGGCTGTATTGCTGATGATGGTATAGAGAAAAAGGACTCATACTGACATTTAAATAAAGGGCTTTTACGTATAGTATTATAAGTAAAGAAAAATATTTTAAATATTATAAATATGGAATACTCTAAACTTAAATGATTTAAAAAAATATGAATAATATTGCTATTTCTGTTCTTTCTGTAGTTTTAATAGTTTAACTAGTCGCTTGGTTCAAAATTAGATGATCCAGAGCAGACGCTATAGACTTGTGGGTGGAAGCACGGGAGTGGAATATTATCCAAAAGGCCATTTTTTTATATCTTTTGCCTTAAATAGTCTATCATGATTGTTTGCAAAACGTTTAGGCGAAAAATAATAAATTATATAATACTTGGATTGATACTTTGTATGAAACTTTGTTACTGCAAATGCTAGGAGTTTAAGATTATACATGGGAATTTCTTAAGACTAAGACAGTGTTTTGTGATTTTCAGCCCTAAAATAGTTTTTTTTGGGAGTTAATCCTTTGTTGTTCGCTGCTGCGAGTCATAGGACATTTCAACAATAATTGCATAGAGATTATTTTTATGACGTAAAACGGAATTTTGAAATATTCTACACCTAAGAGTGTATTTTGGGATTGATTACCAAATTCAATAACTATGTGCAACATATCACAAGTCATAAAGATGTAGATAGATGTGCCCTAGATCCTTTAAAATATCAAGAATCACAATAGACTTATGGATGGAATTATAGTTTTATTAGCCCGTGACTTTAGACAAACGTTGCCTTCCATACCATGTGGAACACGTGCTAACGAAGTCCAAGCGTGTTTAAAAGCTTCAATATTACTGTCATATAGTAAAAAATAAGTTACTATAGTAAATAATATGCCCAAATTCTGAAGAAGATTTTTTTAAAAATATTCTTAAAATGGAAATGGAAAGACTTCAAAAGTGAGGCTTAAATTTAATGTTCCTAAAAACCATGTTACCGTTGTACAATTTTTATACACATTAATGTATGCAAATAATAGTGTCATAGTGTAATGCAAATAATTGTTAAGAAATGAAAAATACAAGCCCAAATAAAAATAATTTGTGTTAAAAATCTTAATAGCAATGCATATCTTTATCTTTATAATTCCATGGACGTAGTCACGGGAAACGGCTAGTTAAAGTTTCTAGTTTACAAATTTATATGTGGTCATACAGTACTTTCTACAGTTACATATTGTAAATAATACTACGTGTGCTGCCATCTATGGTTGTAGTGACGCAGTGTGTAATATCTGTACTATGACATAGTGCTACAATTATACGCTAGAAATGTCAAAATGGTTTCGATTAACTTCACTAGATGTCGCTACTTAATGTAAATTAAAACAGGTATTGTGAAATATTAATATTGATACAAAATTTGAATAGAATAGCTGTAAAATATTACAGACATATTTATATATTATAGTAAGTAGAGAAAAATTATTTAAAATACAAATGTTTTTAAGTAAGAATCGAACCCACACCAACGCTAATACGTAATGCTAACAACTCAGAACAAATATAAACTTTTTAAAAGTTTTGTAACTTTTACATATGTAGCTTATCTGTCGCTTTCAGTTTGCATTGTAGACATTGTGTGTTGACCGGTGGAGCTTAACTCTGTACTTTATGGTACCTTCAGGAATTAACGCAACTTATACCTAGTGTTTTACAAAAAAGCTTTGCAATTATATGCAAGCTTTTTTGATTTTATAATTTGGTAATAATATTTGGATAATTTGGTGAGAAAAATCATTTTTTCATGAAATGTGGAACGAATCTTATTTGTTTATTATGAAAGGGCTAATATTTCATCACAATGTTTTATCTCAGCGCAGAGATCACAAACACTCCACATATTTACCATATCGTTAGCGCTTCCCTTCCTTTTACCGCGTTTTTTGTTTATTTGATCGTCTCACGTTGTTTAATCCAAACCTAATGTTTACTCAACACACTATAATTGTTGAAAAATCGATTTTTTGTTTGTTTTCAGTACGTGTTTTAGGTTTTGAGGTCATAAGTGTGCTATATAATACTATATATCTTATGTATATTATATACAGTACATATAGTATAGTATAGTATATCTGTGAAAGTTTACAGCAAACAATTTGTGCCTTTTTATGATAATATGGACAGATATATGTGTAACTTGTCATTCTTAACTTTTATCGCGTGAATAAGGAAGAGTGTGGATAGGTTTAATTTAAATATTGAGAAATGCTGAGGCAACTCGTATTTACGTCATCGTCGTCAACGGGTCCTCTTGCCCATAGAGCATCAAGAAATATTTCTTCGTATACCGAACCTATAATTGTTACACAGTGACCGTTGTGACGCAAAGGCGCCACAGTTTGTGGGTTCCATTCTCACCCGACGAGCATGGACTACTTGATTTTAATTTTCTTCGCTCTGGCAACTAGGTAAGCGTGGCGTTGCGTTCCTCCACTCAACACGCAATGTCTCGAAGGGAAAAAGCAGGGATCGGAGTGTCTAGACACTAGGTCCCTACGGTTACTACGGTTAATACCGCATGGTAGTCCAACTGCACCGGAAACTGTACGAGTGGGATAAAGCGTGACGCTAATTTAATTTAAATATATCATTCTTTAATTTTTTTATTTTATACGTTTAAAAGTATATACGATTATAGTTTTGATTTACTGGATTTTCGTAGATCGTTGCCTTCGTTGTTTAGTACAAATAAACACAGATACATAAGGTTATTTGACAACAACTAACGTCATGTAAGTAACGTCTTGTTAAACACATTTTTTATTGAGGATTCAAGCTTTTCGCTTCGTAAGACTAATACAGATACAGAATTTCAATTAAATGTTTCCGCGATAAAAACGTCTAAACAATAGTTAATACTTTAAATAGTAAAATATACGTATCTACATATATGTGGAAAATCAAAAATCCTTTATTATAAAGGCAGTGAATAAACAATTGCTATATATACAGTTGTTCAATTTACATGTAAATTTATGTAATTGCATCTCTCACTACATCCTGGCGCTCTGCGTACAAACTATTAGTCTGAACTAAAGAATGCTATGAAAATAAAATAATGTTCTAGTTCAGTGACCGGTGAACTGCATTATAAATATGGTCCATCGGGACAGCGTGTGGCTGTGAACACACAGTGGTTCTGGGTTGGATTCCTACTTAGAGAATGATAATTTTATATATTTTGAATTATACATACGTTGTTCGTGCAATAAAGAATTGCTTTATCTTCATTGAAGTTGACATTGCTATAATATCACTCATTGGCCTAGTGGACGGGGGGGAGGTTGAGGACCGTCGTGGCGCAGAGACGTAGTGTCTGAATGTAAACGTGACGGTTTGTGGGTTAGATTTCCACTCGGGAAAGATGGATTTTTATATTGCCATTTTCTTCGTTCTGGAAACTAGGCAAAGTGCGGCGTTGAATTGCGCCACTCAGCACGCAATGCTTCGAAAAACGGTGAAAGGGGGGGCGGACAAAGGAGGGACTAAAGCAACGGAGTATCTTAACACTAGGTTCTTATGGTTCTTGCAGTTCCCTCTGCCTACCCTGCCATGTGCGGAATAAAGCGTGAAGCTAAAAAAAAAGATGAATACCATTGTGAGTGTGGGAAGTGAATGGTGGACGACCTAACCAATAATGAAAAGAAACTACTTAGCTTTCCATGGATTCACCGTGCAGATGCACATCGTGTTGTAGAATCGCGTCCGAGCAGCGCTTGGGACTTGCGACTCAAGTGTAGGTTTAAATGGCCCCATTAAAATGCATTAACGATATAAGTAAATCTATGTAACGTTACAAAGTTCTCTATTGTGTCACAATGATATATCAACGTGATACATTGTATACTAATTTTTCCTTTGTCTTTTCTGAATAACTACGAGGGTCAAACTGAAAGTTTTTAGAACTGGCAACTTAAAAGCATTATATTAAAAAAATAAGTTTAAATTTTGAAAATATAACTCTTTACCAATAATATTGAGTATACATTTCATTCATTTGTCATTTGTTTTACGATTTGGCGGCAAATTGAAAATTGTCTGTGCACGTCAGAATGAATTTAAGCCGAGAAAATTTTCGTGCAATGATTTTTTATGACTTTCGATGTCATATAAGTCAACAAGAAAGTTATGATAGACTTCGATTGGCTTTTCAAGATGAAGCCCCATCTCGTGCCACAGTTTACAACTGGTTTAATGAATTCAAACGTGGTCGAACTAATCTCACCGATGATTTGCGTGAGGGACGGCCTTCTACAGCGACAACTGAAGATAATATCAGTGTTGTGCGGCGTATGATAGAGACTGACAAAAGAGTGACCTATCAGCAGATTCGGACAAGTCTAGGCATAGGTATGAGTCAAGTGCACAAAATCCTCCATGAACATTTAGCGGTCAGGAAGCTTTGTGCCCGAGGCTCAAAAACTCCGCCGTGTTGATTGGTGCCGAGAAATGATCCAAAAATTTAACGGAGGTGACTCAAATGCTGTGTTCGACATACTAACGAGTGACGAAAGCTGGATTTACTGTTACGATCCGGAAACCAAAAGACAGTCTGCTCAGTGGGTGTTTCCTTCCGAAGAGTTGCCAACTAAAGTGAAGAGAGGTCGAAGTGTTGGAAAAAAGATGGTGGCCTCGTTCTTCGGAAAGACAGGTCATTACGCGACAGTTGTCTTAGAGGATCAGAAAACGGTTAATGCAGAGTGGTACACTAACAACTGTTTGCCACTTGTCTTGGAAAAAGTTCGAGAGAAACGACCTCGCAGCAGGATACTCCTTCATTACGACAATGCCTCGTCGCATACCGCCAGGTAAACGATCGACTATTTGGCCACCTTAGACGTGGAATTACTGGGTCACCCGCCGTATAGCCCCAACCTCGCACCCTGCGATTTTTATTTATTCCCGAAAATAAAAGAAAAACTTCAAAGAAAACATTTTATGGACGCCGAAGAAGCAGTGGCTGCGTTTCAAAACGCCGTTGAAGAGACCCCTAAAGCCGAGTAGGCAAGGTGCTTCTCTCAATGGTTCCATCGAATACAGCGATGTATTGATGTAAATGGACGCTATTTTGAAAAGTTATAATAAAAGTAATAACTTGCTAGAATGCTTAGTTTTTTATTTCCTAAGAACTTTCAGTTTGACCCTCGTAAGAATAATAACTAAGAGTTGTTTTTGATACAAGGTGTACTCTAAATGCCCGAGCCAACAGCTACCACAGAGCACAGGAGGCCTATCGTGACCTTTCTCGCTAAATGGATTGATCAACACATAAATATGTTTTAACATAAGCTGTAGTTCCTGAGTTTTAGGCGATTAAACCAATGAACCCCACCTTAGCTTTTTTTTGTAATTTTTTTTAACCTATTGTTAAGGCACTCCGTTGCACCTTAGCTATGTCACAACCACCTTAGCTATGTCAAGTAAATAAATGTATTTAAACATCTGGTTTACTTAATAGGCGAAAATTTTTGAAGTAAATCGCAATTTAAGCGTATTATGAAGCTTATTACACTCGCCTACATTGCGAAGCAGTGACAGTTATTGTGATGGATCACCAGCCGGCACCTTGAGCTTAAAACTTTTTGAATGTTCCCTAAAGTAATCAATAAAGGGCTTTAAGTGTTACATGATTTTGGGGACATATTTTTTAACACTTTCATAATTCATCAAATTTAAGAAAAATTTGAAAGAAGGCAGAAAAATAGAAATAACATTAAGAGTAACTAGGGGAAATTGTAGGAAACTAGTATTACGACACTCCGTTCGTAGCGTACCGGTTTTCGAGGCAATGCGTTTTGAGTGGTGAAAGTGAACGTCGCGCTTTGCTTTGTCAACAAAGCGAAGAAAATAAATTATTCATTCTCCCCTAGTAGGAGTTGGACTCACAAACAACCGTGTTTAAAGGCAGATGCACCACTGCGCCACGACGGTCCTCATTTTCGCTCACTTCATACGCTAGTTCAAGTGCGATATTCAGCGTTAAGACCCACTTATAGCTATTTTTTTTAAATTGGCTAGGAATTAGAAAACAGAATGCTATAGGTTTCCCTTGTCTACGTACTACTATAATATGGATACGGGAAATAGTATGAAGCTTTTTATTTAAACTTTTTTATAGAAAAAAAAAACATGTTAAAATGGCAAGCTGAGGTCGTTTTCAAGTATAATTTAGCTGCATGCTGTCTTATAGGTTCACCTTGACTGTGAGTTCAATTCACATTGAATTTTATTTAAAGAACACGTATAATAACTTAAACGTAGCGGGATCTGAACTCCCGGCTCATTGCAGCCGTCCGTCGCTCTGACCACTAACCCATGCGTTCTTCATCACGCTGCGTCGAAACTACGTTATGCTTTTTACAACTTATTACGTTTTTTGGATTATTGGATTGTACTATTGGATTTTTTATAGGTTTCCACATTCACAGATTGTTATAAAGAACAATCATTTGACAAGTAAGGATATGACTGCTGTATTTAAATCCTGCTGCGTTAAAATTTTTACATATTTAATTATTCTATCCCTAGTTGGAATTAACGAATTAAAACAAAAAAAATAACATTTTAAGTTTTAGTTAGTCAAATATACAATTTAAAATTATAACATTTTATCAAAGTTTTAAGCATATTCTTGAACTTGACTTTTTCTTATAAAAATACAGTGTGTACAATCTTGTCAAGTAAAATACATATTCAGGCTGTACATACATCACAGACGAGGTGGATGAATAGTATTTAGTGAACACCGAGGAGGTACGCCTTCTGCTGAAGTCTTTTGTCTTTTAGGTTACAATTAATGATATAATTTGGCGATATTTACACATATAAAAAACAATTGGGGACGGAGAAAGCAGTAATTAAGAAACGGAGTGTCTTAACACTAGGTTCCTTTGGTTCCTGCGGTTCCCTCTGCCTACTTTGCCATGTGCGGGATAAAGCGTGAAGCTAAAAAAAAACTATTTAAACAGACTAATCACGTATTTTAACATTTTGTGGAAATTACTAATAAAAATTAATAGTAGTTACTAAATCTAGTTTAGTAAGCTTTAAGTAGCTTTTTTCATATGAAACATTTTTTTATTTATCTCCTTGATTTATCCGGCTGTTAGATGCAACGGTGCATCTAATGCGTCTTGCACATTCTTCATTCGTGACATTTTTGTATTTCTATACATGAAAAGTGCCTTAAATCTTAATATATAAGAAATGTCATTATATTAAATAATAATAATGTAATAAATTATAATAAATGTCATTTTACGTGAGACCACTTGATAAGTTTCATTTTCGAGAATTTAATTACGCGAAAATTTGTAGGCGAAAATTTCTAGGTTTCAATAACTATATATAATAGTTTGTGTTTACATTTTGTATATACTTGAACATACTGTATAACATCGTAGAGAAATTGAAATGAAGGCTCTCGCGGCGCAGGGGGATTGCGATATGAAGTTTAAAGGCTTAGTCTTCATTTATACCATTTGAATTTAGACCATAGTCTTCTCCTTTGACACTTCTCAGCTAAAAGTATGGGTTAAAACAATGGTAATATAGTAATTTTATTAAATTTATAAACACACAAGACATAGCAAAATAAGTAATTATATTTTTCACGTCTCCAACGCGTCTTACACAGCGCATTTGAAATCTAAAAAGATATGAATGCCGCATTTACTCCTAGGATTTATTCTGATCATGAAGTACGGAAGAAGCACATATAAGACATTAATTTGGCGCAACGCCGACTGCTATATATATATATATATATATATATATATATATATATATATATATATATATATATATATATATATATATATATATATATATATATATATATATATATATATATATATATATATATATATATATATATATATATATATATATATATATATATATATATATATTGCGAATGGAAATGAAAATGAACAAATCCATTCTCTCCTGGTGGAAATCGAATCTACAAATCGTCGTGTTTACGTAAATGTCACTCTAAACTCACGGCGTTGGAATACGCTCTTTCCTCAAATGGGGAATAATTTCCATTGTGGACCGTGATAGTCAGGACTAGACTACGGTCCACGATGTAAATCACTTGATTGTAGATTTAAACCTTATTTTTCGACGACTCACGAAATTGCTTTTCATTCAATTATTGCCTTCATCCAAACTTCAATTTAAGTTCTACTTCAAAATATGTATTAACAACAAAACATATTTTTTCTGTTCATCATACAAGAGGTATCACGATATATATCTCAAGTGTCATAGATATATACAATCATAGATATATTTAAACGGTACACAGCGGTATATTACGCTAACTAGTGATGTGCGTGTTAATACAATTAGCAGGAGGAATTAAACACTGTTTGAAATCCACAGTTGCCTTGAATCTTAAATTAGAACTGATAAACTCGGCTCAAAGCTCAACGTACTAAATATGTATGAATGGTATGTGTGTTTTTGTTTGTTTATCTTTATGCATATCTCGTGTAGAGTGGGAACTGAACCTATGTTCCTTGATGGAGTCAGCTATTTCTGATAAGCAAGTGGGTGTATATAGCAGAGATATATTTGTAGTAGGGAGCTGAGTATGTATTATACATATGTAAAATATATTTATGTTTACGATCCTTTTAAACACAAAATTTTAAGTGCCAGATCAGCACTTGCCTGAAATAAAGTCAAGGTTGAGAAATTATGATTATTTTACGCGAACTACGAGTATATTAAATTGCTCGAACAAAGAGGAGCTTCTGTTTAAGAGTGCAGGTGTATGTAGAGGAGAACGTCTTAGATTGTAATTATAATACAAAGCACATCAGGTTTTTATACTCACTGTTGGAGAAAATCGAGACTAAAATCTATTTTATCACCGTGGGGACCATGGGAACCTAGTATTAAGACACTCCGTTCCCCGATTTCTACCTTTTTTAAGGCATTAAGTTTTGAGTGTTGGAACGCAACAATGTGCTTTGCTTAGTTGCTCTCATGGGAATTAAACACTAGGTTCCTATGGTACCCTCTGCGTACCCTGCCATGTGCGGGACAAAGCGTGAAGCTAAAAAGAAAAATTATTAATATTTCTAAGTATTTAATATTAATCGCATAAACCAAGTATTAGATAGTATGTAAAATAATTTTTACAACTCTTGTTTAACACATACATAAGACAACTAGCTCGCTCCGGCATATTTAGCGCAAAGCAATATAACGAACAAATGTGTCTTAGCGAAGCATCAATGTGTAACACGAAACAGGACTGGCCACTTGAGATCTGGGGCAGGTCGGGCCGCGGTCCGTCTGTGCCGCATTGTACTCGCTACTCGCCAGTCGACATATATGCCAGAAAGTTGCTACTTAATCATAGATTTTTGTTTAATATCTAGGTTTGTCCAGCACATAGCAGGGTACAGAGAGGGTACCGCAGAACCCTGAACCCTCAAATCGTCGTGTTTACATTTAAACGTCACTACGCTCTTTAAATGTTTTAACATATTACATTTTTAACATCTTAAATATTATAACATCAAAATATTTAATATTACTCATAACAAAATCTCATATTCTTCTCCATTCTGCTTATTCTTCTCTAATATAAAATTATTCTCCAGAGTAGGGATCGAACCTCAAACCCACAGTAAACAGCCCTCGGAGCCTCAGTGCCTATCGTGGTAGCCTCAATTTACAAAGAAAATGTGAAATAATCCATCCCCCTCGAGTGGAAATCGAACCGAAACCGTCGCGTTTACAGGCAGACGCTGTGCAACACAGCAAATTAACTACTTCCATATTATATGCTTCAAAATATTGTGCCGAGTGTACCTACTTTAGCGGATTCGTAAATAAACTGAACAAAAGCTCGTCGAGTTGATTAGTCTTTTGGCATAAGCTGGATAAACTTTAGAAGTTCATTGTACTACATCCAATATAGGGTGCTACATTTTGTAAGTCTTAATGAATCCGTACTATTTCGTGTACAGTGTTGTATTCTTTACGCTTGAACTGAGTCATTGGTACTTCAGAATCTAATTGTTTTTGGAGGCGGTTTATTAGATAATTATTTAATTTACGTATAAAAAGTTTCCGCGTACTTTTCTTTCACTAATAATTATAATTACCAATCACTTTTTTCTCTATTCCTATTATTCAGGTTATGTAAAATTGTGTATATAATTGCAGAGAAGGGTTGCATAGTGTAAACTTTCTCTTTCTCACTTTCAATTCAGTGTTCAAGATATTGCATTGTGTTAAAATACAGGCATATAAAATGCAGGTTACTCTAAAACGTGCTACAGTAACCCTGGATATAGTTCGGAAACAAACGTCACTACCATCACTAAATATATCTAATATAGAATTTTGCTTTGGTTTGTAATATAGAGAACTATGGTAGCGTAGAGACGTAGCGTCTACCTGTAAACGCGACGATTTGTTGAATCGATTTTCACAGGGAAGATGGATTTTCATTTCCATTTTCTTGGCGTTGAGTTCCACCACTCAACACGAAATGTCTCGAAAACGACGGTTAGTTTCCCAGGGTTCCTGTGGTTCTCTCTGCCTATCCTGCTGTATGCGGGATAAAACGTGAAGACATAAAAAAATAGAGTTTCGTACACTGTAGTGTATTGTGTAAGGAACTGGAGTCACTAAACTATAGCTCGCTATTCATTCAATTTATAAATAATATCTTTACCGGAATGCAGAATTCGCATTGACGTCAAACGTTGTGTATTTTAACATTTCCCTTGTGGATATGTGCGAATATAAAATTACTTTTATCATCATATGACTATTGGTTTCCTGTCTAAGCTTTGATATCGCTCTTTTACTATTATATATACAAATTTTAATATAAGTTTTATAAATGAAGATCTTAAAGGAGTGTAGTATGATGAAGTGATAGATGTTCACAGCCGGTCAAGGCAACTAAGCCACGTTTGTACATAAAACTAAAAGTTATGATACTTGAATATGTTTATTATACTAAATAAATATTACTAAATAAATTAATATGATTATTCAATCTCTTACAACCTGCAATGCCTCGAGTTCGAGCGGATAGCGTAGACAGTGTTATATTCACCAGATAAAATATCCTAGATATTTAATGTGATGAAGTTGAAAAAGTTCAGTTCTCATCACCATCCCCACCTATATATCTCTGTTGGATTGTTAAAGACATGCGCCGTACTCCCCGGACCTTGGTCCAACAGATTAGGATTTGTTTTGAAATTTGGTTAACTTCTTTAAGGGAACACGGAAGACCCAGGAGATGAGGTGCAGTGCAACTAGCTTTCATCGGCTGCTCATCGGCACAGAGGTTGTGGAAAGGGTCCACAAGTTTACCTACGTCGGGAGTGTCGTGACTGAAGCTGGAGGAACCGAAGAGGACATCGCCTCGAGAATCGCCAAGGGAAGAGCAACCTTCGCACAGTTGCGCCCCGTATGGCAATCCCGGCAATTGACTAGGAGAGTTAAGCTCAAGATATTCCGGTCCAATGTTAAAACCGTTTTGCTATACGGGTGCGAAACCTGGAAGGTCACAAAAGACATCTCGCGTCAACTCCAAGTCTTCGTTAACCGTTGTCTTCGCCGCATTCTCGGTATTTATTGGCCCGAGAAAATTTGCAACATACAACTCTGGGAACGCTGCGGCGAAACTCCGATTAACCAGCAAATCAAACGTCGCAAATGGGGATGGATTGGCCACACGCTTCGAAAAGATCCAGATCACATCACTAGGCAAGCCCTAAACTGGAATCTCCAAGGCAAGCGAAAACGTGGCCGCCTTTAACTGAGCTGGCGTCGGACGGTCGCTGCAGAGGTGGCAAACATAGGGATGACCTGGAGCGAAGTGAAGCGCGATGCTCAAGACCGGACGGGATGGTGACTAATTGTGGATACCATCTGCCCCATCTAAGGGACTTAAGATCTTAAGTCAAGTAAGTCTTCAAGGGAAGATATTTAATTCCGATGAGGCAGTCCATGCTGCCTTCAAAGATTTCATTGATTCCCATATGTGTGGGTTTTTCGTAAATCGGAATGAAGTACCTATGAGATAGCAAATGTGCATATAATGTGACAATTGTTCATACTTATATTAAAACCTATTAGAATTTTTGTTCCTCATATAGCAAACACTAATTTCATATGTAGAAGATAAGAACCTAATATGTCCAATATAAAAAAAAGAATACAAATAAAGATTTTTTTAATGAATTACTAAAGTAAGTCGTTTATTATGAGAAGAAACAACTTAGCTTTCCATGGATTCACCGTGCGGTTGCCCATCGTGTTGTAGGAAGAGGAGCTCCGAGCAGCGCTTGGGACTTGCGACCCAAGTGTAGGTCTAAACTTATTGTAAAGTACGGATTTTAAACAGAGAAAACCTAAAAATAATTATTTATAAGCCATTAGTAATGAACAGGTACTTATTCATGGACATATTTATGAAAAGAAAGCAATGGTTAGAATCCTACAAAGAGTACTATATCTTTAAATCACATCTAAAATTAAAAGAATAAAATATATATGTATACTTTGATCACCTTTTTCACTTTTTCACTTTTCAAGTGAACCTCAAATATTATTTTTGTATTCCGTAAATAACATTACCGAATTGTTTATTTGATCATGTTTATGAGAAGGCAGAGTTCTCTTCAAGACTCAATTTGTGCAAAGTAGTATATATTATGTTCCTTTTGATCGTTGTTGCGCAACAGAATACCAACATACACACACACACACATACACGCATATTTAAAACGTAAAGCTTTTGAAACCAGCTTACTATGTGACGGTTGCATTTTTTTTAACTTCACGCTTTATTCCGCATTTTGCAGGGTAGGCAGAGGGAACTGTAGGAACCATATGAACCTAGTGTTAAGACACTCCGTTGCTTAGTCGAGGTCTTAGTCGACTCGAGTTAGTTTTTCGAGGCATTGCGTGTTGAGTGGCGGAACTCAACGCCGCGCTTTGCCTAGTTTCCAGAGCGAAGAAAATGGAAATAGAAAAATCCATCTTCCCCTCATGGGAATCGAACTCTCAAGCCGTCGCGTTTACAGGAAACAAGCAAATTAGGAAAAAATGTGAGAAATTAGTTTTATGACAGTAAAAGAACATTAAATACGCAAAATTTTGTTTAAGGAAAAATAATCTTTACGTGTTTCGTTTTTCATGTCAAAAATATAAGTCAAAAAGTATAGAAAAAAGCAAAAAAATAAGACTTGTCTCCACACACCTTTATCACAGGAATTTAATTGACATAATTATCTTACTTTGAATAACCCACTATGTTTTAGTTACCTTCAACACTTGTGTCGTATGGACACGCTTGTGACGCCACAGATACAAGCTTAAATTCACATGTATTTAATTCTGTCTCTCTTTCTGCCATTAATTTTTTATACGTATGTAAAAGTGTGCAAAAATGGATATTACATTCATTATAGCTGTAGTAGAAGTAAAGCTTTTAAAATTCAACGGAAAATTCAAAATATATTACTCATATTAATGAACATTGACATTGTATTATATGTTACTGTATGCTATTTCTGGTTACTATATTCAGTCAATTTTCATTGAATTATTGACAAGGTTCTAGTCTATGGTTAAAATCATATCAGACAGATATCGTTACGACTTCTATTGCTTGTGTTTATTATGAGGCCCTCGTGATGCAGTGGAAGGCCCCCGCTGTAGGAGATGTTTTCATCTCCTTGCTCTTGTAAAAAACAAAAAGTAGAGTTAAATTTCGCCAATCAACATGCAAGATTTAATTTTCGTTAAAAACAGGTAACGGAGCTACCACTAAGCTATCTGTGGGATAAAGCGTAAAGCTTTTAAAGTTATTATTAGTTAGTATGACTTTCTGTGATGCTTGATCTGCGGTGAAAACAAATAGTCAATCTAATAGCAGCTCTACATAATTGTATCATAGACTTATTGGCGGGCGTGAGTTAGATTTCCCCGGCGGCCGGCGCAGGCTTGCTCTGATTACTTTTCTTACACATTTAGGGCTCTCATTTATATTTATTTTTAATACAATAACACGATTATTGAGTTCTTAATAACTTTTATTTATATAAATGTACGATTTTTTATTTTTTTTATATTATCCGATATTTAATGGTGTGCTCCTAGTAAACTCTGGTGGAGAAAGCGACAAGCTGCTTCTTTCTTTTTTTCTTTTTTCAAGCCTTCAGTGAACCTTTCTTAGCTTGAATAATTTATGGTCCTGTAATCAATTACAGCCATCGGTTAGATAATCTTGATCTTCTACCGTGGGGTTTGCCAACAGCATCAGCCAATTTATTAAGGTGTAGTTTTTATTAGACTTTGTGGTCGAAATATGAGAGTCTTCTACTACCCTTTACTAAGTAAAGGGTAGTAGAAGGATTATTGCAGCCCACGCATGATATGCATATAATATGCGTGGGCTACATATATATATATACATATATATACACATATATACACATTCTTGATTATGCCGATGCAAGCTTTGTCAATGACTCCGAGGACCACCTTAAGAAACTTCAGACAATTCAAAACCTATTCGATTCATATTCGGACTCTGTAAATATGATGATGTATCTCACTTTCGTTCAACCTCAAGTGGCTTCCTCTGCGTTGTCGCCGGAATTTACGTATTCTTATCTTCTTGTACTGTGTGATATTTAGTCCTATTGCTTTTTTTTACTTATAGGATAAATTTCAATTTACCCCTGCTCCAGGGAATGCCGTTCGATCCCACACAAATTAACACTACGCATTCCGATGCACATTACCAAAGATCAGATACCAAAATATTTGATCTATAATTACAGCTCAAGCGATTAAACTGTCTTTTCTGACAAAGTCGTCATTCTCATTTAAAAAGGCCGTAAAACGCCACTTAATTCATTTATCTATAAGCTCTTAGATATGTCTTTTTAACAGGAAAGCATGCACGAGATATATAAGTTTATTTACATTTCTATGTTGTATTGTTTCTATGGTCGTATATTGTTTATGTTTACTTATAATATTTTATAATATTCCTTTCTCTACTTACCTCTTTATAATTTTAATTATCTCTTTGCGCCCTTAAGGTTATGTGAAGGAGATGGTTACAAAGCCATATGTGAATTGCTTTTTATTTTTCATTTATATGTATGTTACCTTGGTATCTTGTATAAATAAAGAAATAATAATTATAATAATAGTTATTAATAATTTTGCTAACGACAGGTATTTTATCACACACATTACGTATGTTAAGTAAGTATATCTTAAATTTTCGTACGACCTTTAGTTGGGGCCACTGTCCAAAAAAATGTTGTCATAGAAGTATATACCCTATGTTTATAAGACAAAATTGAATTTCCTTCAACTAAAACATCCACTGTAAAATGGTTATCGGTTACGATGAAAGTGCACATCAAAAAGCCGTAGTAAATTTAGATGGAGTTAGGTTTATGTATTTTTGTTTGTACGTTACGCCCCTCATTACACTGTACGTTAGTATGTATGCATTAGTGGCTGGTTGTGATGTTTATGTGACGCATTCGATTAATGTAGCTTCGATTGATATGGTTTATCTAGTTTATCTTTTTGCTATTGCATTGTAGATTTTATAAGCTTCTTCGATACATAGACTGAGTGATATTAATATTTCATCATAATTACACTTGCATCTCGATGTGTCTGCTTGCTTGTATTGAATTAAGTAAAAAAAGTATTGTGAGAGACGCTGAGCTCCAAGACGTAACATAAGCGACTTTTTGTTGGAGAGAGTAAAATGGACCCTGAAATTGTATGTAGATGATACTAGTATGTAGTAGTATGTAAATAAATTCTTATCTTTCAAGTGAGAGACATGATACTTACCCCTATTTACAACCTCCTGCTCCGCTCACAATTAATTCTTGTCAAAAAATCAATATAATATGTTGTGTTGCAATAAACAAATATCATACTAACTTACACTTACCTCCATTTAGTCTACTTTTAAGCATATCATTTTGAGTGGTGCTATTTAAAAATCGCTATAAATAACTTTATAATATTTTTTCTGTGTGATTAATGTTTTTTTAATTTTAGATGTTAAAAATTCTCTATTTTAAATCTCCTTAAGAGACAATTATGCTATGTTCGAGATACAATCTATTTTATGCAGACAGTACTTCAAATGGGATCAAACATCCACCTACATATTAATAGTAACAAATAGTATAAGTCAGTAACAAATAATATATGTATGTAACAAATAGTATATGTCGTGGCGCAGAGGCGTAAGCGTCTGCCTGTAAACGCGACGCGCTTTGAGGGTTCGATTCCCACTTGGGGCAGATGGATATTTCTATTTCCATTTTCTTTGCTTTGAAAACTAGGCGAAGCGCGGCGTTGAATTGTGCTACTCAACACGCAATGCCTCGATAAAGGCGGAAAGCGAGGACGGAGAAAGCAGGAACTAAGCAACGTAGTGTCTTAACACTAAGTTCATATGGTTCTTGCAGTTCTCTGCAGCATGCTACCATGTAATATGCGGGATAAAGCGTTAAGCTAAAAAAAAAGAAAAGAAAATAATATATTATATATATAGTCATATTCATTGTTTCGAATCATAATTCAATTTCAGTTTTTATTAACATTATTTATATATAAGATTAATCTCGGCCATTTTATTGCACAAGAGTCTAACAGCGCCAACATAAAAATACTACTAATAAAAAAATATTCGGAGGTCACGACAAGGTCGTCCATTCATATCCGATGAATGAAAATCATTCTGTGGAAATTAACGAGAGGTTGAGTCATTGGTTTTAAGTAACATTGTGGTGTACATGTTTTCTTACGCCTTATAATTACAATTTTATTACGTTGTTTCATTCCTCCAAGTGGGATTTGAACCTAGAATTATCGTCTCAGTAAGTCAGAAACTGTACCATTGAGCCATGACGATGCAATTATGAACTAATTATATCATTTGTTGTTGTTTATTATATTTCAAAAATATTTTTATGCTCAAAAAATCCTGCTTTATTTGACAGCTAATTATAAAAGAAATAGACAACTACTTCTTAATTTATTCATAATTTTCATTGAACAGATTAAATTAGGTTACACACATTTTTTAGAAACATTTGTTTTTGAATTAATTGTGTTGAGAGCTTTAATATTTATTTATGGTTGTTAGCTACTGTTCGATGAGTAAAGTTAATATTTTAGGGTTCCATATTACAAATAAATTGATTTAAATAACACGTGGAGATATATTAACGCCGAGATTTGCCTCCTACTAGAAATCCCTGAGCGAGAAATGAACCTACAACTACAACAACTTATAGTATTTTTCTTATAAACCCTATAGTTTTCAATTATATTAAGTATTTTATATGCCAGTAGAACAGTATCTATGTTAGTGTATCACAAGTTTCTATAGTATGCGAGAAAATTAACAATGAAGCGCAAAAATGTTCTCACGGTCGGTCATTTCGCTTTTGGTGATGCGAGTGTACAGGATGTGACAAAAGTGAGAGTATTTAGTGACAACACAACCTAACTGTGTGTAACTGACCGACATGTGCTTATAAACCTAGTTATTAGAAACTATAAACTTATATATTATGTTAGTGTTTAAATGGTTTTAATGTATTTCTTTGTGTGTATAACAAGTGTGAGGACTGCCTGTAAACACAACGGTTTGAGGGTTCGATTCCCATACGGGGAGGATGGATGTAAATGAAATAAATTGTCATTTTCTTTGCTTTGGCAACCAGGCAAGTGCGGCTTTGAATTCTGTCACTCAATACGCATTGCGTCGAAAGGCAGAAAGCGGGAGCGGAAATAGACTAGGTTCTTATTGTTCCTGCAGTTCCCTCTGCCTACCCTGCCATGTATGTGTGCGCATATTGCAGGGTAGAGGAAACCGCAGGAAGGTTTTAAATTGACACTTTAATTGCTTAGGATATAAACCCATCTTATTTATACTTATCATCTTATTTATGCTTATACTTTACATAATTTCTTAAAGTATTAATATTTTCTTAATGCCTTAATTATTTCGCATCTGGTACTCATCCCGCTTCTTTATTGCTCGAGTGGCAGAACAAAATGAGGATATCCCGGCCAAAGAACCAGGTCAAGTCATCCAAACCAAACAACCCTATTAATATATTATTAAACACTGCCACTTCTAACTTACTATCTATTGCACTGTTCTATCGCGAACCGGTCACAGCGTTTGCGAAATGAATAAACAAAGGGAGAAATTTCGAAAGTAAACGTAACATAAGTTGGTAAACTCTGCGATCCGTGAAGTGGAATTACTGATACGAGTCGACTTTATAGTGAAATTGTGCAAACAGATCATTTCCGGTAGATTTTTGATTCAAATTTGTATATAACATTATTTATGACCAGCCTTATTTACATAATATTATAATTAAGAGAAATAATTTGTATGTACTTTTAAGTTATTAATATATATAAAGATAACGTTAACAACTAAAATAATCACTCATATATTATCCTCGCTAATCTAAAGCGATATGAGTCGCTACTTTTTGTAACATTAAGAAAATCACAGAAAATAATATAAATGTTAACAATTGTATAATATTTGAAGTAGCGGAAGTATAAGTATGTCTTAAGAATTATATAAAGGAAAATGAAGATATTATCAATATAATTAAAATACATTTTTGTTAATGAGAATCGAACTTACTACCACTGTGTCCTATAACACAACCCTTATTAAAGCTACAACTCTGACCACTTATGTACATTACTAAATCGTTACTTTAATATTATAGTTTTAAAATGGCGACTTAAAGTTAATATATTATTCAGGCCCTTCTAAAAGCTCCATAAGTGAAAGCTTACAAAGTTTAAATTATAAAATCAAATTTGGCGTATGTTAATAAAGTTGTCTATTTAATAGTAAAATAAGTGTAATTATATCAGGCGTATGTTCTACAACAAATTAAAACAGTTTCGTCGCTCTCGTTTACTAAGACTCTAATATTGTTTCACCTAAAAGCTTTATTTTAAGTTCTACTGTATAATGTAACATTCGCAAAATATAATAATATGCACACGTGTATTGAGTTCCATTAAAATAAACTAAATTATTTCAACATTATTACTCATTTAGTTTACAATAATAAATCGTAGTCACTTATTATCTGGAATTCGGAGAACGTAGTTACTTGACACTAAACTTTCTTTGCCTCCAAGCTAATATATATTTTTTTATGTCTTCACGCTTTATCACGCATCGTTTCCCGATTTCCGCCTCTTTTTCGAGACATTGCGTATTGAGTGGCTCAATTCAATGTCGCGCTTTGCATGGTTGCCAAAGCGAAGAAAATGGAAATAAAAAATCTATCCTCCCCAAATGGGAATCGAACCCACAAGCCGTCGCGTTTATAGGCAGACACTACGCCTCTGTGTCACGATATATATAATAGTTTAAAAACGTATTTTAAATCTTTTGCATATAAAAAAAAACATAAAAAATATAACAACGGCTAATTTTAAGTAATGCCAAGTTTTACAACATGACATTTTACGTGAAAGTTTTTGCGTTTCTCAACTCGATGTCACTTTCTACCTTATAAGCTGACTCCTTTCTCCACTAAATTGATGGTTGCACTAAAGTTCCCTTATCGGTAAAGTAAAGTTGTTTAATTACTAGTATTGAGACGTTTGTGTAATCATACGATGTAATAAATATAAGGTGAGGTTTTAGTCAGGAAAGACTTAGTAGTGCAGTTGTTTTTGTAAGTATAGAGCTTTTTTGGTTACCGATTTGATTCTCATGTTCAAGAAATATTTGTTTTAAAAGTTCTTTGATTTCTCCCTGTAGATAAAGAACGTTTTGATGTCTTTATAACGGATAAAAAATTCAAAACAAAATATCTAACTTAGCAAAAGTTGAACTGAATAAGTCAGCTTGTACATAAGTATGATCTCAATAACTGTAAAAAGAACAACATAAAACAAAATCCAATTCAAATTTCCAACGCCTTAGGATTGTTCTTACGGCGCGCGTCTGTCGGCAGACGGTGGGCGGCGGACAGCAAAGGGCGGGCGGTGGAGGACGGCGGAGGGCGGGTGGCGGAGGGCGGCTACCCACGTTATATTTCAAATATTCCATTCATAAAAAGAAAATTGAACATTTCTATCTAAAACTGTAAAAGTTCTATATATATGGATAAACTTGAAAAGACCAAATGCATTTTGCGATCAGCCCTTGTTCAAAGCGTTTAGGTTATTTGTGTAAAGATTTTATATTTCTTTAGAATGTATAGTCTGTTACAGAAATATTGTTATATTAAAATTTTTGATAAAAAATACAGATTTACATTTAAAAATACATTTTAATAAACGTGAAAATATATTGAGTATACTAGCGAAAAAGAGCGAGTCCTTAATTTGTAGTCCTTAACATGAAAGTAAATCAATATTAATAGATTCAATTAAAAAAACTCATTTTCTATATTATTTAAAAACATTTAAAACATCAAAGATAACCATAATGTAAGAAATCGCGTAAATAAGTATCAAATGTAAGCGTTAACGTGATTAGAATATTGCTCGACCTCGTTTGTTTACGATGTTCCGATGAACACTTCAATTGGCTGACTGTACCGAATCTAATTCGTATACTATCGAGGCCAATAAAAGATTAACGGAATCATAAATTGTGAGAACAGTTCCCACTTTAACAAGTGATTTAATTATATAATAAAATACATTGAATAAGATATTCACACTGTAAAAGATAGAAAAAAGGTTTCTCTTTTAAATATTTCGTGTAGCTAAAGAAAGTTTGCAAGTTGCATTTGCTCATATAAGGAACCATTTTAAGAATTTGATTTTTTTTGTATGGCCATTAAATTTGAACATTTATTTTTATTTATTAAAGACATACAATTTTAATATCTACTTTAAACACTACCGTTATAGATTTGAATCTTACGAACAAACATCACCGTTGAGCGTCACCACTCATAAAGGAGAATCTGTAGTTTGGACGAAAATAAGACAAAGTCTAGTACTCTATTTGTCGTTTAGTAAGTAGTCTTCACTTTAGTTTTTCTTTATTTACTCCGTTTAATAAAGCAAAAACTTAAAACAGGCTCTTTTATAGCGTTTGCAATAAAAAGTACCCAGTTATCAGTTAATCATATATAAATGATGGACATGCAGACGTAAATACTATTACTAGTCAGTGGTCGGGTACGATTTGTGACTTGATTGGAGATAGGAAGGATGTTACGGTAATACATTTTACTTGACGACTCTTAATTGACTCTCCAGCATCCGTCTCCGGTACTTTGGCTTCGTGCTGGTACTTATTGCGTTCTTTTCTTTTTACTCATATCTATGATACTGAATACGAATGTCGTTTATCTTAAAAGCATGAACGTAAAGTTGGCAGAGAGAACTAGGTGACTCCTCTCGAAAGTCTTTTGATTCCTTTTTAGGTTCTTTCTAATGATATAAATTTAATATTTATAAAATTTGAAGCTAAAATTTAAAAAATATATAAAGCTAAATATATAAATTCATTTTTTTAGCTTCTCGCTTTATTTCGCACATATCAGCGAGGCAGAGGGAATCGCAGGAACCGTGGGACACTCCGTTCCTTGCTTTCCGCCATTTCGAGACATTATAGTTTGTGAGGCGGAGTGTAACGCCGCGCTTTGCCTAGCTGCCAAGCGAGGAAACGGAAAATGAAAAATCCACCTTCCTCGAATGGGAATTGAACCCATAAACCCGTTCTCGTTTACAGGCAGACGCTGTGCCTCCTCGCCACTACGGTTATCACATAAACTAAATTAAAGCTATAACAAAGCTGAAACCTAAAAATAAATAAATAATATAAAAGTAACCTTGGTTTATGTTCATTGCAATCAGATACCGATCTCGAATACTCGCAACAAATCAATCGATTAACCGCATGAACTTCAAACTGTTTAGACACAAGCCGTATTAGGACGTTAACAAAGCCTTGACATTGTTTATTAACAAGTTTTAAACAATTACTGTTTTTTCGTTTGTTTTTATTTTATTTGGAATAATATTTAATATTATTATAGCTTCACGCTTTTATCTTGCATATAGCAAGTTAGACAGAGGAAACTGCAGGAACCGTGGTAACCCAGTGTTAAGACACGCCGCTTACAGCTTTCCGCCTTTTTCGAGACATTACGTGTTGAGTGGCGGAACTCAACGCCTAGTTGCCTAGTTGTCAGACCGTGGAAAATGGAAACAGAAAAATTCATCTTCCCCGAGTAGGAATTGAACCCACAAACCGTCGCGTTTACAGGCAGACGCTTCACCTCTGTACCATGACGATCCTCGATATACTTATATGATTGTTTTAAGATATGAAATTAAAAAGTTTATAAAGTCAACCTTTAAATTTTAATAATAATAATTGTGTTTGTTTGTGGAATTTGTCTATTAAATTTTTTTAACGAAATAATAACATAAAACAACAATTATGATATTACTCTATCTTGACCGAAATCATCAAAAAAAAATCTAAACTTCATAGAATCATAACACATATAAAACATAAGTGGTAAGTGACTTAGAAAGTGGAATTAGAAATGCTATGGAAGTGGCGAAAGTCGATTGTAGAGTAAATCATATACATATTACGGGCGATTGTTGCCCGCAGCTCCAATGAATAAATGACATATGGATGTAATTATGTTTCTATCTTCCACACTCAGACAAGTCATATAAAGTCTTATTGCCATTAATTTTATGTTTTATTGACAATATTATACTAAATTGTCAAATTAAATCGTTTCGCCGTAAAAGCAGTCTTCACTTCACTCAAAACTAAAAAGGTGGAATATGTTGATTTTTGTTGCTCAGTTCATATATTTTTACTTATTTCTGCTCTTGTAGTATTTCTTGGTATAAAATAAAACACACATGACAATCTATTCGTTATTTATTAATCTTTCAATCGTCTTTTTTGTCCAAATCTTCATCAGAATACAAATACGCATTAAACAGATTGACAATTTTAGTGCAAGACCAAATGAACAAAAGTATTAATAACAATATATCAATGTTATACCTCTCTATAACAGACGAGCGCGGAGAGTGACGGAGATAAACGACGCCAGGGAGGGTTGCAGCTTGGACCCAGAGGGAGAGTTCTTCTTTAGGAGAGTTGAGGCGATGGCGGAGAACGCTTCGTGCCTTGTTGAAGTTTTCTTTATAGCTGTATAAATTATTTGCAAATTAATTGCTATTTTAGTCTTTATTTTTTCATCTATTCGTTAACTTTTTACTTTCTCTTGATTCTAGAGCTAAGAAAATTACTAGGATTCATTATTCACAAGTGGAAATCGAAAATACAGAAAGAGTAGTACAGTAGAGTTAGTAGCCTTTAGATTTACTGTTTATATAATATATATATATATATATATATATATATATATATATATATATATATATATATATATATATATATATATATATATATATATATATATATATATATATATATATATATATATATATATATATATATATATATATATAACGTTGCTCTATTTGACCCAAAATATTTAATATAAGACACACACATTTACTTGGTCTTAATTTAGTATTCAGAAATGTACCAACCTTACATTACCCATGATCATTTTCACAGCATTCTGGACTTTCCACAATTCTTTAACATCAACTCTTATCGCAAGCCCCTTTTTCACCATCTTCCCAGCAAGAGCATCTTGTTCCTTAAGAACTGGTACCACAATAGTTGGTACAGCGTGATGTAGCGCAGAGAGGAAGTGGGTTGTGTCACCGTGCGATATGTAAGCTACAGTGTTTGGATGAGCTAGAAGAGATATTCAAGATTAAATTTTTAAAGTAGAAATGTTTCGTTGTTGAAATTTTACAGTAGTTTAGGTTGTAATTCAAATACTATTAATTATTCAACATTTTGTATTATAATCATTGTTTTGTCATCATCATAGTATGTCATGTGACATATCGATCGATCCTCCTAATATTTATGTAAAACTGCAAATTTAAACATTTACTTAATATACTCTGTAGCGGCGGGTTCCGCATAAAATGGACGTTTTTAGGTACATTCAGAAGTATTTCTTCATGTTTAAACACCACGCTTTGTTTTATTCTTGAAAACACTCCAATAAGTTCTTGAATGAGATTTTCGTGCTCATCTAGTTTTAGAATCTTCGTTTCTAAATCCACATATATTACGCCTTCGTCTGATTCATCTAACAATTTCTTTAAATTCTGAAAAGATTTGATTTGTTTTACATTAACTTCTAAAATTTAAGTAAAATGAATGTTAAATATTCACAATAAAATAGTAAATATCTAACAAGGGTAAAAATATAATCTATATCTGATGGTATTCCAGTATGAAAAGTGTCACTAAATCATATATTATTGTTGTTAAATATAAATTAGATGAAAAGTGAATAACATAATTTCATGAAGATAAATTAGATTAAACGAGGCTTAGCGGTCAGGTCAGGTTTTGCAAGAGACACGGGTTCGATTTCCACTGCGTTCAAATTTTTACATGTTTTCTTTAGGTTAGATTCACTTCATTTGAAATGAACTGAACTTCCGTCAAATAAACCTACCTTAGGTAATTGTGGTATGCGGTCAGATAAATGATAACCACCAATATATTTAGCATTCGACGGTAACGACCACTCGTCCTCGAACAAAGAGTGGGAATTGATCAACAATAGTGAAGCGTTGTACACTAAAACTTCATAATTAGGCAAAAAATTGCGCTTATTATCAAATACGGGTTTATAACTGTCTTCATATGCAGACATTTCTGTCGAACTGAAGTGGTAGCTGAAAAAAAGGGTTACGAAAATTGTCATTTCAGGAACAATTGTTATAGAAAAGCCCTATAATTGAATGAATTTGGATATTAAATCTACTTGGTCATATAATTAGGAATTATAGACTGTGCACGATAGTTGTTGATTCAACTTTAACTTAAATAAAATTGGATGGATCTTAGTAAATCGTGATTTCACACTACTAGCCTAACATTTGACATGTCCAAAGCAAGATAAAAATACTGAATTTCAATAGTTTTAAAATTCTTAAATATTTTATAGTATAAAATAGTGGTAATTTTATTATATACCCACTAATTCCGATACGCTAAATGAAGCTGCGATGTCATTTCAAACAATCTGTCCTTAATAGATAGATCTGCTGGTGGCGTGGGGAAGGACGCGTGCACTAAAGCTAAAGACTGCCGCGAGACGTCGGTGTGGGAGTACCAGATCAGAGGACATTCGAATACTGATGATATTCTGTAAAAAAGGACAAACAACATAGAAAAATATCGGCAAAGTGTAATATGTAAAAAAAGGTAAATTAATAACTGCTCCGTTACTTCTTTAATCTGATTTTGAACTACTTATTATTATCTCTGATGCTTATTAAATAGTTGCCCGTAGACACATTTCTAATTAATATATATCCTCAATAAGGCTTAAAAAAATATAATACTATTTAAAATTTCTTTAGCTTTATCGCATAGAGCAGAGAGTACAGAGAATCCTTGTGTTAAAAAATTCTGTTCCTAACTGGCGAAACTATACGTAAAAAGAAGATCAAGTAAATATTTAGACATATGTTATATTTGCAGAGGTAGAGATGATCGTATATAAGAAATTACTTACGGCGCTAAAAGCCCAGTATAGTACCATTGAGCTATAATCACATCGAAGTGTGCAGTGTCGTTCATCATCAAAGCCTGCATGTCCGGGTGCTTGAGGGCTTGTTGTGACAACTTGGTCCCAAATGTCTCCATCGCTAGGTCTTTATCTATGTCAGTAAGAGATATCTTGTCTGCGAAATTGTAAGAAGAGAATTAAATTATAAGGAATTTTGATGCATATCCGAGCAATGTAAAGTAAATAAGGCGTTGAGTTCCTTCACTCATCACGCAATATCTCAAATTCCAACAGAAAGCGGAGACCTAAGTATTACAACACTAAGTATTTATCGTAAAAACAGGAAAGTGTGATAATAATGAAGTTAATTTAGATTCTCTCGTCTCTTAAGATATTTGTGGATTGTTGTGCACATATGCATGCTCATATTTAATTTTAAAATAATACTTTTAATAAAGTCAACCGCCAAATCCAACGTCAAACAATTTATCCAAAAATAGTTTTTCTTTAGGTTTTTAAAATAGTTTTATATTTTTTTTATGTTTTCACGTTTTATCCCGCACGTCAGGATAGGTAGAGGGAACTGCAGGAACCATATGAACCTAGTGTTAAGATATTCCGTTGCTTAGTCCTTGCTTTCTCCGTCCCTGCTTTCCGCCTTTTTCGAATCCACATAGCGTCGTTTTTACAGGCAGACCATACGCCCAAGACGGTCCTTTTTTACGTTTTATAATATTTTAAGCGATTTATATATAAGTAGTGTTTCAACCAACCTGAGCTTTCTATAACAGGACTAATAGAAACATATTCTAAATTATGCAACTCCTCTTTAGGGAACGGCGTCACGTACGTAACCTGGGATATAAAATATTTTTAACGATCTCTACGGAAATAGAGTGATGAGCGGTTTAAGGTAATGCTCTAACCGCATCCGGATTCAATCTAAACTTGTTTTTTTGGTTTGGGCCCCTGCATGTATTAGATGAAGACGTAAACATTTTTAATAATCTTCATGCGAGATTAATAAAGAAAACTAAATGTTGTTAAATAATTAGCGAGCCATTCCCAATAAAAGCTTTAAACCACTGAGCCAAGACTGACTAAGTCTAAGCTTAGCTACACTTTCTGAAAGATATTCACAAAATTACTACATGGAAATCAGAGAAAAATAAATAAACGAATATTTCTATTAGAAAATTACTATAATACTTAAAAAAAAACATAAAAATTTTAACGCATCGGGGCTTGAACCTGCGGTCTTTTGCGAATCGTGCAAGAGCGTAGGTTCAACTCCCTTTGCGCTTAAATTTTTATACGTCTTTTTTTAACTATTTTTCTATTCTCAGTGTTGATTAACACTTTAAATATCATAAATAAATTACTCTAATTTCCATATTTTGATTTAATTCGTAAAGTATGTGAATTACTTGACCGTATCCAAAAACAAGCATATTTCAAATGTAAATATTTCTCCCAGGGGATTTACTCTACCCACGTCGATCAAATTCAATCAACATCGTACCAACAACACTCTGAGGATTAAAACTACTTGTTACGTATCAATATTTAAGTACCTCATGGCCAACGCTTATAAGTGTTCTGACTAGGACATCCCCTAGGATGCCGTGAGTCTTCTCTGGCACTGGAAATACCACTAGGACGCTACTTCCTGAGCTCAAACCCACAACATAAAACAAAATTGTAATTTTCAACATGTTTCTGTCACAAGATCATACCACTAACTAAATTTTGATTGACATATCGCTCCTTATCAAAATTACGAGGTGATCTTTTATCTAATAGAAAGGTGTGTGATAAAAAGCACGAGAATATATTATATTTTGTTTTGGGTTAATATTTTAAATTCTCCCACGACAAAGGACGGAGAATCTTAACAATAGATTTTCTCTGCCTACCCTACTTTAGCCTATCCCATAGTATGAGGCTAATGAGGAGTTAGCCATCTGTTATATTACAAATTTAGGTTGCGTCTATTATATATGGCCGATATTCAGAATTGTTATTATTATAGTGGTGAATAGTTTTGATAGTTATTAAATTAACTTTTTCATATTCAAATGTATTTAATTACATAATATAGGGTAAAACCGGGATAGATGCCGTTTTGGGATAGACGCCTCAGTTCTAAAAACATAATATACAAAAAAGAAAACACCGTATGTGTTCTTCATATACTTGCTACATACACCCCCCACCTCAGGGACACGGAAACTGTTGTGCTTGATGAACGTTTTTTCACTTATTTCTTTAAAAACATGTGGTATGAACACAAAGAACGCTTCAAAGTTTCAAACGTAAGTATTCACAGCTCCATATCTTTTTAAGTAGTAATGGAATACATTCCATTTTAATAACGTTAATACATTGGTTCATTGAGAACACATTAAGAAGTCAATCATTGATTTTTTGCTTTTATTTTACCCAAAATATAAAGAGGCATCTATCCCTAGCGAAAGGGATAGTCGCCCCGAGTTTTCAAAGGATAGATGCCCTTAGGGGCTTCTATCTTTCAATACTATAAATGCCTGATTAATGTGTTTTAATATTACGTCATGACTACTTTAGTACTTACTAATAGGTATTGTAATATCTGTGTGGGTACTTACATGTCAAGATATATTTGTTCATGCCTACTTTGATTATGTAGGTGAGCCATGCCAAGGAAATACAAGAGAAAGGAGGGTGTGCGAGCTCGAGTAATTTCTTGGACACCAGAGCAGCTATAGTCAGCTTTCGATGAAATTAACAAAGAAGAATTCGAGATTAATGAAATATCCAGACGATTTAATATTTCATCCAGAACATTAAGAAGACATTGCGCAACTAGAAACAAAACTAAGTTGACTTTAGGAAAACATCCTACCCTGGGTTTTGAAAATGAAAAAAGATTGGTAGCACACATTTAGAAGCTTGGCGGGGCTAGGTTACCCCCAAATAGACAAACTATATGTAGTTTAGCGTAGCTGTTTGCCAAAAAACTACAAATTCAACACAATTTTAATAATGAAAAACAGATGGCTGGCAATGAATGGTTTCAAAGTTTTATCAAACGAAATTCAGAGTTATTTATCAGGCAAACAGAACGTTTATCTATCGCCAGGGTTAAAGTGAATAATTTTCATGAACTTCTGACCAAAGTTCTGATTTATAGTGACCAAAAACTAAAGGTCTACTTGTGAAGAACTCGAAGAGAAATAAACAAGAAAAGACTAAGGTATAGAAGAAAATTTTTGCATAGAAAGCTTTGATAGCTACAATAACACGAAGTGTAAATCTGACTGGATTCAGTGTATAATGTGCCAAAAGCGGCTACACGAAACCTGTACACTTTTGCACTACATGTGAAAAAGTCGAAGCAGTTTCCAATTCAACCTAAAAAAATTAATAACTATTAATTACTAAAATTAAAAGAAATTGTTAGAAATTGTTAATTTTTATTTTATTACACATGCATGTGAATGTTGATTTTTAAAAAATATTGAATAATTATTATTACGTTACAATATAATTGTATATGTTTTCTTAGAGATGATTCTATGAACGTTTAAAATAATTTATCGCTGAAAAACATTTTTTTTGTTAAAGAGATGCATATATTTAATTATGGCCATGCGTATCATATTACCTATATATAAAGATATTAATAAATATTACATTATGATTACTTATTTTTGTTAAATGTTTAAAAGGGCATCTATCCCCCATGACAGGCATCTATCCTTCGAAGCGATTTTATAGTGAGGCATCTATCCAGTAAGTTAGGCGTCTATCCCCAAAAAAATTGTCTGACAATAACTTAATTATTATAAAACCAGTAATGATTAAGTTAACAAATGTAGGTTCCAAAGCTATATAAATGATTATGCTACCCATATAACAGGAACAATTCATGCCAATAGGTTAAGCATTAAAATAATGAGGCTTTTTCGAAAACTGGGGCATCTATCCCGGTTTTACCCTATACTAATTGCTTAATATACATTCTTTCTTCATATTCAGTCTTTAAAATTTACTTTTCTTTCAGCAACACGCCTTTTGTCACATATAGCAGGAGAACTTGAGAGAGCCTAGTGTTAAGACTCTCCATTCTGCTCAGTAATAGATATTGCGTGTAGATAGACATAGTAATATCTCCGAGTGGGGATTCCCTCCCTCCCGACTAAAGCCACATTTCTAACTACATTATACAATGTTATGTTTATTTCATTTCGAATGTCCATATATCGGCCAAATGCCGCACGCCGTCTATTCTAGTGACGTTATTTTTATAAGAATTTTATTTCGGGTCAGTCAGTCGCTCGTTACTCATGTCAAATTCCTCCAACCAGTTTTATAGTTTATATTAAGAGTAAACTGTTTCTATTGTAAATACTGTACGAGTGTGTATTTCGTTAGACGTGACTAACCTGAACTATGGAGTCTTTACAGAATGTCATCAGGTCGCAAGTAAATATATATCTAAAATAAGTAGGTTCCAATCTAATAGAATATTTTATAACAATTTTATAAGAAGATCGGAAGCCGACTCAGGTAGCGGATGATATGAGTTCTGTGACAGGGGGTCTCTCTAGGTCTCTTATCACAACTAGGAAATTTGTTAGCATTATCTTTATTTGTTAATCGCTGGAAGATAATTTTCCGACACTATTTAACCTCCTTTCGTTCTATTCTGAGTCTAGTTCAGTTCTTCAGCAGTTGAGTGAATTATTTTGCCAATGTCATGTTGTATGGGAAACACGCTGTCCCATTATATAAGTCTTAGGATCTGGTGAAAGCATTGACAAAGACAATTATACTATCATCAGAACTATTTTCATGATTTGAACGTGATGCTCTCTCCAGAAACAATAGAGTGAACAGAAGACATCAGTAAGCCTGTTGTTGTCTTTAAATAATTTGAAATACTTGAGCTTTGGTTATCTTTCCATAGTGACAACTATGTAACAAGTAAGTTAACAATAAACTCATTAAATAAAAATTAAAAATTAGGATCATTGAGCTCAATATGTTTGTTTTAAATATAATTGATATATAATGATTGTATTTCTGTAATAACCAAAATAACCATCGTTCAACCACGTAATTAACAAACGCCAAGACATGTAGTAGTGACCTAAAAACCTGTATATTGCAATTGATCCGAGGTGGTAAATCTGGATGAGGTACATCCATCCAGCATCCATAACAACTTCAAAAATGGACTTGTTTTTATTGCGCTATCAAATCTTGAAATTCATTATTTTCGTAAATCTCAGCTCTCGTAAAAAAAGTATTGAGTTTAAGTGCGTTTTATTTAAAATTGCTATTAGATTTTATGTTTGTCTTAAATTTATAATGCGACAGTGTAATGTATGTATGTATGTCTTTAATGGGAAACAGTAATAAAACTAATTGATTTGAAATTAAAATAGAAATGTATGTAGCTGTGATACAGAATAAATAGGAATATATGTTGGTATATAAGTAAGTATATATGTGGATTTACAAGTAGGTATATACGTAGATATATAAGTCTATATGCAGGTATATGTGCAGGTATGGAATTGTTAGCTCTTGTTTTAGTAAGTAGTTAATAACCTTTGTATAATCAGAAACGACTGGTCGGAGAATGTTGTAATTCAACGTAAAAGTGGTAGACTCTGTACGAATATCACTGAGAGTAACTGAGTGTTTACAAATTCGCTGTAATCTTATTTATGTCATGGTTGGACTTAGATTATTTTTTGTTTCTTAGGTCTCGTATGGTCAATAAATTATACACCGATGTCACCACCGAACACACCTCTGCAAGAGCAAGTGTAAACCAGAACCAGTTAGTAGGTCCCTTTAGCTTGAGACGGGAAATATGGCAACAGAAGAAAATGTATGTTAAGTATGTAACTTCTTCAATATTTGTCGGTGATATGTACCATATTATATTTAATAATAATATAATTCTAAGCTTTGCTTCAGCGTAAGTAATTCGTGCTTAAAGCTTACAGTGAGCTTAAACGGCTTCCAGTATTAACAGAAAAGCTCAATATTTTTTAAGGTATACTCGGAAAGTAGCAATCATTTGTTTATGTATGTAAACATAGTGTACTTGATAATATCATCATCATCAATCTTCTCTCTCTCGCTCGCTCAGAACTCTCCACCTGAAAATAGAATTTTTTTTTGCTTCAGGCTTTATCCCGCACATGGCAGCGTAGGCAGAGGGAACTGCAGGAGCTCTAGAAAGAGAACTCCAGATTTCTCAGTCTCTGCTTTCCGCCTCTGCTTTTCGGGGTATTGCGTGTTAAGTGGTAGAACTCAACGCCGGGCTTTGCCTAGTTTTCCAGATCGAAGAAAATGGAAATAGAAAAATCCATCTTACCCTCATGGAAATCAAACTCAAAGAGCGTTTATAGACCGATGCTTACGTCTTTGCGTTACGGCGGTCCTCTTGATGACACTTTGTTTTCTGTATCTTTTTTTTGAAATTATTATAAATGCCTTCATTTACATAAAAAAATAATAAAGTTAATTATTAGTAAATAATAAAATAGATGTTATTTTTGTGATTTTCAGAGTATTAATAGAAATATATAATAGGACAGAAACATATTTATAGAAAATTTATTTTTTATTTTTTCTATAACTAATATATAGTGTTGTAACGAAGACAAAGTACTAAGTAAATGCACTAATACATCACATACACTACGGTCACAGTCGGTACGTAGGTGCGGTGCGTCACACGTCACGTCCTCGATCTGACCGAGGCTGTACATTCTTCAGCGTTTATTGGAAGTGGGGAATTAAACTTACATCAACTCGGTTGGAATTTCAATCATTTATTTTTACTTTTATTGCATTTTATATTGTGTGAGTTTTGTTTGTCATGGTTTTAATTTAAAGGCAACTCTAGTATTAGTACTCTATAATTTACCTATACCGCACTTAGCAGTGTAGGCAGAGGAAATCGCACAAACTGTGGGAACCTAGTGTAAAGACACTTCGTTCCCTGCTTTTGGCTAGAATTAATAAAGTTGAGCAGCAGAGGCGCCGTCGTCGCGCAGAGGCTCAGCACTTACCTGTAAAAGCGACGATTTAAAGGTACGATTCCCACTCGGGGAAAATGGATTTTTCTACTTTTATTTTCTCTCTCTCGTAACTGGGCAAAGTGCGGCGTTGAGTTTCGCCACTCAACATACAATGCCACAAAAGCAAAAGGTGGAGAACGGGCAAAGGAGTATTTACTATTCTTGAAAACAATTTAAAAATAAATAATTATTAAAAATATATTTTAATATATTTTAATTATAGTATACAGATAAAACTACAAAGTTAGATACAAAATAAAACGCATAAGATGATGTAAGTCTAAAAAAGATTAAGTAAGATTTTAAAAAAGTTCGTGTGTAAGCGTTGGAGTGAGGTATATTGAAGAAATACCTGAGCTGAAGGTGTCATTACGACGGAACGTGAAGCAATATGCGCCACTCCCCACATTACATACTCTAAATAAACATTGAATACTTGAAACGTCTGCACTTACTTGCACTTGCTTGATACGTGTCATTTGAAGTGAGTCGTGAAATCCAGAGAGTTAAGACACTCAACGTTACACTCTCTGCAGAAAACAGAATTGTGTCTATTTCTTAATTAGACTCACTACTACTACTTAGAAAACAGAAGAGGGTTAAAGTTATTTTTTGACTGTGTTACGTAGACAATATATTCGAGAGAGATCATCAGAAATAGGAATCTTGTAGGCAGTTGATTGCCTTCTCAATATACGTTTTTTATACTAAATTTTAAACTATTGAAAAGGTACTATAACTACATACAACTACTACAAGTACTCACACGAGCACGACGCTACATCTGTATCTAAACGTGTTTGAGGAGCAATAATTTTTGGCACTGTACACTTTTTATGATGAAAGGATGTATAAATTTACACCAACGTCTTAGTGACCGCTTTACGAGTTTAAAAAGAAACTGCGAAATCATCGAGATATACTGTTAACTTACTTCCGGGTACTAAATATACAAGTATATGTCACTTTATTTTCTAAATATATGTTTTTATGATGTAATATATTATAAAAAATTATATTATAAAATTGCTTTAGTAAAGGAAGATGTTTATATCAGCGATTATTTCTTGAAATGTATTTTGGATGATCATGAAATTATTTTATTCGTTCTTTATATATATTTGCAAATCACATATATATGTGTGTGTATGTGTGTGTTATTATTGTTATAGTTTAAATAATGCAAAAATTAGGTGGCAAGTCTAGTCGAAGAGCAGTGAACAGAGTGTCTTACCACTCTATGTACTACCTACCTACCTCACTAACCTACCTATTATGAATACAAACAGGACTAAACGTAAATTTAAAACGATTATATATAATAGTGTCAAACATATCTAGGTTCAAATAACCAATAATGTAACTTTATTATTATACTTACAATAACTACGCCGCGGTCGATGTGTTTGACTTAGTTTAAGGCTAACGGCCAAGTCTAATATTTGCTCTCATCCACACCGTCCGATATGAAAAAGATCATAAATCATTATTTATGGTAATCTTTAATATCCTTCCTCGAAGAAGAAGAACTCAACTTCGGTAACAATTACATTAATGGGCGTTTTTGTTTCTAGACTCATTTATTTTCTGTCAATGTCCCTATATATTGTAGGAATCAATAAAGATTATGTGCCTAAATTTTTATAGACATTTATTTGTTTTTCTAGTCTTGGGGTCAAGGGAATAATAAAATTAGTGAGCAAATGTCTAATATCATAGTATCACACTTGGTTTGGTTAAAATTGATTTAAATTAGCATATACATATTTACAAACATGTTTATATTAAACAATCCAATGGTTTTGAATATGATTAGCAATCTCATTATTTATCTTATCTCAAGCTTTTGTTGTTTCTTTAACTTTTTTAAAAATATTTTTCATAGACTATATGATATATACTTCCTGCTGTATATACTGCAGCAGTGTATACAGCAGGGTCTACGAAGAATCCTCGAGTATTTACCTGTGCTAAACTAGATATAAAAAAGTCTACGTTTTTAGAATGTTTACTAATTAATTTTTCCAACATAACACAAACACACCACCATTATGACTCACACACTCACACACACATCCAACAAAACCTAATCGTTTGCTTTCATTTAGTGAAAACTCAATCCGACTGTTTGGAAAAGATCAAAACGCGCTTCAATTTCATCCCACGTTCATTTCGCCGAATGTGTGTGCATGTGTGTGTCACACATATTTACAATGACCACGTGATAACACGTACATGTTTGTTGTATTTACGGAATAACGGATTATCTAATGATACGTGACGTGATACTCCCCCTTTTTTGTATATTAAAATTGTTTACTTTTAAAACTATTATTGCGTCATTCAAAATTATTTATGGTAATTTCCCTTTGTTTGAAAATGTGTTTACGCAAGCTGCACGTGCACCCAAAAAGTGCCTTACGGGCAGTACACAGTGTCACAATCACCGGTAACTCCGCTACTATCCGCTACTATCCCTGTTCATATACATATGTCGCTGGATCGCCTGTTTGTCCAACTACGTCGCCTCAGTGGAAGCCCCGCCAATCATAGACCACCCCAATGTGTCAACATATAGGAGTAATTTGAAGTACGCTAGAAGCATTTATACATTATTATACCTGTGTATACACATGTGTTGACGTCCGGCGGAGAACAGAGTGTCTCGTGATGTCACTATGTTTTCTCCACGTACACCACTGTTAAGATTAAGATTACGATGTCATGAACGAAGGCTCGAGGTCAAACCAATAAAGAGCTCTAATAGCGTTTTTTAGAATAAAGTAAGTAGAAAACTCAATAATACTTAACCCTTATAGGAAAAATAAAAAGTGGATACTGAGTACGATAAGAAATATAGATAAAAGCCGACGTGGCGCAGCGAGACACCGTTTCAAAGTCATGAGTTCAATTCCCTGTTGACAAGATTAATATTTTATAAAAAGTCCAGAGTGGAATTTTGCCATTAGATATAAAATTGAAACTTTTAATTGAAGAAAAGATTGTTGTAAAACGTGAAGTTTACGACAATCTTTGAAATTTATTAAAGAAATTTTAAATTTTACTTATACTATAAAGAAACTACTGCCTAATTAGATTATATGAACATAATTAATAATTAATTTTCTAATACTGCGAGCAAAATTAAATTAAAGTAATTTAAATATAACGTAACAATTAGGTTCCTTTCCAATCCCCACGTGTGCGGTCACAACTCATATCAACTTTAGAACTCTAGTTATAAGTTACTAAGATTGTTCCCTCTCTGAACTGGGTTGAACTTTGAAGTAATAGTTGCAAAAACTATTTGACTGCTTTATGTAGTTCATGACCTGGTGTTAAGGACGAGGCACACGATTTACGAGGATGTTTGTAATATTTTTAAAAGTAACTAAAATTCAATGTGTAGGTGTAAGAAGGTAGGCTTAGGTTTTTGTTGCGTTTATTGTATTCCGCAGAGGTGAGTAGATGGAGAGCCAAGTGTCGAGTCACAACGTTCTCTACATTCCTCCCGACTTTAAATATTGAATATAAAGTGAAAATAATTCCCGTGATAAATCGTTTCCGACGCCGTAACGTGTTGAACTATTGATAGAATGATATATTTTAGAAGTAAATGTATTCTAGGATATTAAAAACACGGTTATAAAAATTATAAGAAGTGTTGAATATATAATCATTTTAAGTACTATTGGAAGATTATTCTTCGCCTCTAACCAAAAATTTAGTTCCTCTACCGATATAACTCCGTACATAACACTATCTAGTAGTTAAAATTCTAAATAATAGTAAGTTACACAGTGTAGCAAAACGTAACAAAGCATTAGTGGGAATACGAGTATACATACATAGTATATGCGGCTGTTCGGAATGCGACTAATTGTCGAGTTCTCCTGGAGTCCTGCCAAGTGATACGTTTGAAAATTGATAGATTGGTGCTGAAGCTGACTGACGATGATGAACGTTTTTGTTAAAATTATTTATCAAGTTAAAGGTATAAATGTTTATAAATAGTACTGGTACAAGGTTAGAACATAATGAGAGTATATAGCACTTGTTGAGTTGAGGAACTCCGGAACGCCTCGTCTTGTCTTACTGTAGTGGGAAAATCATTTGAATATAAATGTAATCGATCCCCAGAGTGGACATCAATTGCTTAATATTCACGAGAAGGGTTTTATATCCTATATATGAAGCTTGAAGAATTATTTTGTAGTTCTTATAGCTTCATATACGTATGTATATACATACTAGTATGTATATACATACTAGTATGTATATGTATATGTCGGCGCTAGGCCAGAGTTTAGCTGGAGTCCGTGTTACATAATAAAATAACCGAGTGATATCAATTGGTTTTTTTTATTCATTTAACAGCTTTTTATTTGTTTATTAATAGGTCTTTTTTATTTATTTAACAGCTGAAATTTGTGTTCAATGTTCAAAAATAATATCATAAACAACTTTACATTACAAATAGGTTTTTCTGATTTCAATAATTAATTACTAATTACAATATTAAATATTTTTGTAACAATAAAATCATAAATTATATATTGATTTGCGGCCATTTATACGTTTGTTAAGTTCGTAAGTATTTCAAATATGAAAAGTATTTAAAGTACATTATTTAAACTATTTCAATCTTTCATCAATCATTTCAAATATGTAAATTCCTTCAGATGTCGATCCTACAACCGTCATATCGCAAGTGAATCTCCACCGATGTGCCACAGAGGTGCCAACGTTACAAAATAACATTGAAATTCTATTATTTGTAATAACGTAGGCAGGCACGTGACGACAGCAACTCAACCATCTCTCCCATTATACACAATTAGCCTCGAATTCATTGAATTTTCAATAGATTCAAATTTACTTACTAGATATTGTTTTGTTATTGTTTATCGTAAGTGAATTATCTTAGACAAGAACTGTTACAAGTTGTGGATGTACACATATTGAGATGATTATAATAATGACTAATTTAATTCGGACTTTTGAGTCATCGTGAAAAGATATTATTCAGAAAAAAATATTTTCAATACTTTTATAAGACCACATGATACATTGCGTGTTGATGTAGAGAAATTTAACGCCATGCATTCTTTTATATTATTTTTATTTTTTATTTTCTTTTTCTTTTAGCTTCACGCTTTATCCCGCACATAGCAGGGAAGGGAGAGGGAACTGCAGGAACCTAGTGTTAAGAAACTCCGTTGCTTAGTCTCTGCTTTTTCCGTCCCCGCTTTCCAACTTTTTCGAGGCATTGCGTGTTGAGGCATGGCGGAACTCAACGCCGCGCTTTGCCTAGTTTCCAGAGCGAAGAAAATGGAAATAGAAAAATCCATCTTCTCCGACTGGAAATCGAACCCAGAACCTTCGCGTTACAGGCAGATTTTGCGCCTCTGCGCCACGACGGTCCTCTATTTTATTATATTATAGCAAGGATAAAAATAATTTATACCTCTTAAGGTTGTCAAGGCTGTCAAATAGCGGTCATTTTAAATAAATTAATAATTTATCTGATAAAAATCGTTATAATATCGTGTATATATACAGTTTATTATTCAATATATTATAGAAAGTAACGTCTATTACAACTCTTTTAAAGCAACCTAATAAATACGTATGAATAATTAGCGATTAGCATTGGGATAGTAAAGTAGAGGCGGTAACAATCCGGTTATGTTTTAAAAACACCATGACAAATTTTAAAATATATTTTTACATTTAAATTAAAAATATATATTTTGTTAAATAGTTACTTTAAATTTAAAATTATCACAAAATTATAAAGCTTTTGCTCACACCACGTTGTACTGAAGTCAAGATGCACGCTTATTAACTCACCTTAGACTAAACAGTGGCTACGGAATGAGCGTCGACATGTAAATAATCCTGATTGCAACAAAAAACAGACGCGTTTTAAATTATTTAAAAACTAAATTTTGTGAATTGCATAAAATATTTCCAAATTTTAGAAGGTAAGTAAATATTTAGTATTAAGTAATGATTTCCTATAATAATTTTATTTTTTTTATCAATATACGCTGGAAATATTAAGCTCAAATCAAACTCCATGTAGCACTACGGTGGTACGAGGACGTAGAGTCAAGACACTCTGATTTTCACTTTTGTGACTCCGCGTATATTGGAATACGAATTTCAGTGTTCATTCCCCAAACTGGGAATAAATCTCGCAACGATCCCGTTTACATTCAGATGTTGTACGCAGCGTGTCCTCTGCGCCGCGATGACTTCAAGCGCTTAAAGCTCTTTATAAATAAATTACCCTAATTAATAATGTCAATATTGCAGCACAATAAGCTCGCACTCGATTAGGAAAAAAATAGGAAAAAAAAACTGAAATAAAAGTATTGAGAACTTAAAGCAACAAAAGAACAAAAGAAAATAAAAAATTAAATTGCTTTTAATTAAAAATTGTCTCTTATTAATCCATTTTCACGTACAATTTATTTGAAGGTGATCGTTGCGAGATAAATCTCCTGATTTATAGGCGAGAGACACTAATTAAATGCGTCTCCAACGGCTTGCCTCCTCTCGCGCGTTGTCATGGCAACCGCTGTGTGTCTACTGCCTACACCGATAGTCGATACACTGTACTACACTGTCATATTAAAGTGCCAATATTATAATGTGTAGTTATGATCATTAATGTTAGCTTATTAATTAAATTACTGACGCAGTATACTTTATATATATTCATGCAGATAGATGGAATGTCGATGGCACGTCGGAAGAATGAGTGACGAAAGAAGAATGGTAAAAATTATATATGAAGTGTGAGGGGGAGACCTCGGTTGACTTACGAAAACATAGTATCAACAATACTGGAGGAAGGTCACGTAAAAACCTTGAGGATTCCCCGGAAAGTGTGTATGAAGAGGCTAATCACAGTGGACGAGGCGAAAGAGTTTGGCGCTCCGTTGTCTGTGATTACCACGCTAGGGAAGAAGTGTGAAGATATGTATAAATGTATGTATGTATATGCATATAGCAAAGTAAACAGGGAATGCCTGAATTGTTACATTTTTTTTCCTCCAAGGTTCCAAGGAAGCCAGCTCCACTCCCGTACTGGATACTGATAATCATTCATCAACATTGTTAGAAATTAGATTTCCATTCCTACTTTTACTTCACGGTGGCTTTCTTTTTTAGGTTATTTAACCTGATCATAATTTGTCATCCAATTTTTTGTACTTACAGGAATCTTATATACATTATTTGTTAGATATCTCTTGTATTTTTTAGCTTCACGCTTTATCCCGCTTTATCACATGGCAGGATAGGCAGAGGCACCTGCAGGAACCAAACGAACCTAGTGTTAAGACACTCCGTTGCTTAGTCCCTGCTTTCCATCTTTTTCGAGGCATTGCGTGTTGAGTAGCGGAACTCAACGCCTCGCTTTACCTAGTTTCCAGAGCGAAGAAAATGAAAAATAGAAAAATCCATCTTACCCGAATGGGAATCGAACCCACAAACCTCTTGTATTTTTAATGTAGAATTTCATAAATTTGAAAGTATATATTTTTCTTAGAAATTACTTATGTTGTAAGTATTCTCTGAGTAACAATTATATTTACCGTCACGTTGAGATTTGTAATTGGTTGTTTCTTTTCCAAACACTTTTTAGAGCATTATTTAACTTGCTTTAAATTAATTAAGCTGTGTTTCTTATCTGTTTAGAAGGAGTCATACTTTGCGGCTCAATTTTAAAATATTTTTCTTCAGCGTATATTTGGATGACAGGGAATGGTGAGATGTGGCATCCCATTGAGGATATTGTTTAGTTATTTATTTTTATAAAAAATATCTGGAAAGAATCTTAAATTTAATATGGTGTTTTTTAAAGATGGCGGACAAGGTTTTGACGCTTTCCTAAAGTATAGATAATAAGTGAAAAGTATTTATGGCTGTATGTACAACATTTAAAAAAAACTATTTCATTAGGATTACTTTCCGCTAAAGGCTTTTCTCTTGTGCTTGTTTATCTATCTTTATACGCTTTTTATCATATATTTTGTTTATACTTGAAAATTTTAAGAAATATATGAAAATTGCTTTGAAATTTTAACAGAACAGGTTATTTAGAGCTTAAAGAAAGCTGATTTAAAAAATATATCAATTTAAACCTTGTAATACATAAACAAAAAAACTCCATAAATCTTTACGACTGTTACACTCGTGTATTTTCCATTACCCCAGTTTACGACTGGAAATCTGGAAAATCCCTCCTCAACGCAAATACGTCACAATATTTGAGTGCACGCCTCATATAATCTAGTCGTATATCAATATACTCCTCGATCAACGGTCGGAGCTTTAAGGTGTTAGAGTATTAGTAGTATGTTTTATAGCTTATAAATTTGAGATATGAACTTTAGACAATCCGTTCTACAAGAAGCACTAGTGAGACTTTAGTATCTCAGCCAATTAGTAGCTTTTACCAGTTCTATAAAATAAATTGATAATTTCTTGTTGGAATTAAACAGTTAAGTAGGTTTTAAATAAAACAATTCTAAATAAAACCGGATTTACCGCGTATATTGAATTGTCTTGTGAATCCCGACGTTTCGACCACTTGCAGTAGTCCTTGTTCACAGGTAGACCCAGGTACGGGACGGGTCGGTTGTTTTATTAAAATGTATAAAAATCGCGAAAATCAAAGATCTTATTAATTAAGTAGATTTTAATGAAAATCTTAATTTTACTACACATGTATTAAAATTATAAATGCTTCTAAAAATCTGCGTACACTATTAATATTTAAAGTTCAGCTACAAAATCCAATGAGTTTCATTTAATTTTTTTTAAAACAAGTTAGTCAGTCAGTAATAATTAAGAAAATAGCAGTTTAAATATATCAAAATTCTCTAAACAATGACAATCTTAATCAAAGCCTTCTTAGTCCTTGTTAACTTAATGAGGTATTTAAATCTGTTCACAGAAAATACGTTGTATTATGAAAATAAACTGCCAACTACAAACAAGCATTACAATTATAATGTAAGTAATAAGAGTACTGTTTTGTTACAATGTAAACGGGTAAAGTTATTGATGCATGCAAATATTGCATTTACGTCTTTATAAGGAAGTGCTTTGTAAATTGTATGCATTTTTTATTTTGATCACTTGTAATACTTTCGAGCGGTAAATGTTACTTGAAATAATATTAAAAGTATATAATATCAGAGATTAACACTAATTTTAGTTTTCTTTTTCTACGGTAATAAGACGCAGCAAAACGCGGCGTTAAGATCTGCCACTCCATGTGCCTCGAAAGGCAGTGCCGTGGTACGGAGAATCTTAACACTACGTCCCAGCTATATGATACGAACACGAGTACAGCTCTAAAAAACCTCCAAATGTTTATAAATGAGCTTTAATCATTTTTATAAGAAAAAGCTATGTAAAGTGTAAGTAAATCGTTTAATTATTATTTATTTATAGTTCTATATATAATATTATATTACACTTTGTCAATAGATACGCGTTATCAACTCTTGCCAGTTGCGGTGCAGGGGCGCTTTACCTTAAACAAACTGTTCATTCTTCATATTTTAGACATTTATTGCTTCCAAAAATATTTACATACTTTTACTTGTTTCTTTACTAACTAACAACTATAATTTTACTTTATATAATTTTACTTTATATATATATATATATATATATATATATATATATATATATATATATATATATATATATATATATATATATATATATATATATATATATATATATATATATATATATATATATATATATATATATATATATATATATATATATATATATATATATATATATATATATATATATATATATATATATATATATATATATATATATATATATATATATATATATATATATATATATATATATATATATATATATATATATATATATATATATATATATATATATATATATATATATATATATATATATATATATATATATATATATATATATATATATATATATATATATATATATATATATATATATATATATATATATATATATATATATACACTCTAAGATGGTGAATAATTTCCAAGTACCTAGAGTACAGAGAGCGTGTTATAATATAGATAGTCGAGGAAATGACTTACATACTTCGAAAAGTTTGTCTCCGAGCTAGGAGAGGTCAACTCGACCTCTAAAGTTCTGAAATGATATTCACAACCGGTATGAAGCTTACTTAAGGAATCACGAAGAACTTTTTAATAGAATCATTCCATTTATAAAACATTTCAAGAAAAATCTAAAAATTTGATAATATAATTTCAGTTTTTATTTTTCTTTAATTCATTTTCTTGATCCACGATATTGTTAGCTTTTCCTTCTTGTCATATTTGAAAGTGACTGCTTTAGTAGAAATATCTGTCTGTCAGTCATTTAAAGTTAGTCAGTCAGTCAGTCAGTTAACCAGTAGATGTCACCTGACATACGTGTAGCGTGTTCGGATCCGATGACAATACATTGTTTCGGCATAGAATTGTCAAAAAGACTAGAAAGAATACGGGTTCTCCTTCGCGTATTCTCCATACAACGTGACATTGGCGAAGTGAATTGTGCTCAACTGGCACGCTCGGAGCGCCATTACCGTAGAACAGAACAGAACAGAAGAATACGAAAAAAAGACTCTTTTAGCAATTTACAAAAAATTAGTACAGCGACAGCGAGGTTCGATTGTCACTCGGGGGAATTGCTCTTGCTCAGGCGATAAGACAAAACTAACCATTGCTCTCTCCTGTCACTAAATACATAATACCTCGATCACCCCCTGTTCACATTAAAAAAGCGTTGATAGGAGTATTTAAGCACTAGACCCTCCGCCACTTTACTATATGCGGCGTACAGCATGCATTTAAAAGAAAAAGTAAAAATAAAATGTACAATTACTACGTCCCAAAATTTGTCCGAGTGGTATTTCGCTAATGAGGCAGGCACAAGTATTGCTTTGCCGAAAGTAACGACGTACGTTTTGTAAAACATAAACATCTGCACAGTATAAGAAATATATTTAAATATTAGTATATATTTCTATAATCCATACTATACTATACTATAATTATTCCAGAATCCAGATTCGCCGGATGTTTTCTGAAGTACGTCCTCCTTACTAATTACATTTGAAAGCTAACATTCCACAACGCAACTATTATTTATATATTTAACATGTATATTACGCAAAATAAACTACATTTGTTGTATTTATAATTTCGTTATTATCTATAAAAATATTAACTTAAATAAAAGTATCGCTAAAGAGTCGTTATTCATTCGAGAAACAGAATTCAACAACCGTGGGTACATGGTATCGTAAGATTTGACGATATAGTTACAATATCTATTCCAAATTATCATAGATAAATATATCCACTAGATCTATCAAAATGTACACTATTATTGTAAAAAAACTATTTGCATTATTTTAAAGCTAGTTTGTGTTTTTTGCACAATGTGTCCATATAATATGCTCAGCGTCGCGTCGTGTGAAGATGTTTCGTTCTGCACGAGAAATAATATGCTAAAGGCAATCCTCAATGCCGCATTTGATCTCTCCACAGCGAATTAACGAACGTTATTTAAATATAATAGTTCCCCTACTGGAAATTGCCACCGCAACCATCGCAACTATAGTATATCTATATAGACTATAAGATATCCCAATATACAATGATCTTAAATGACGTTAACTATGAAAAATGCGAGAATTCCATATTTGCTTAATCATACATAAAGAAAACTCTTTATATGTGTTCTTTAAGTATTTTTCTATACTTAAATATTAAAATATACGTTTAATAGTCTCAGACAACCTAAATCTCCTTTAGTAGCTAAAGTAAATTAAAAGTTATTGAACCTTATTTATAATCTCTTAAGTCTTAACAAATAAATAACAGAAAATTTATTGAGAATACATTTACGTTTCTATAACTAGATCATTGCCAATACTGCAATATCATAAATTATGTCCTAAGACACACAGCCATGGGATCAGTGCAGATCAGGAACATTTGAGGTGCGAGGGTCACGTGGCCGGAGTCACCGCCGCGGACGAGCTTGGCAAAATTTCAATCGTTTAGTGGAAAATGTTATATTTATTGAATCTGAATATCATCTGGCGATTTCGCAGAACCATAAATACTGCTCATTGACTTGAAACAGCTTACGTTGCTCCTTGTACATCAGTCACTCTAAATACTGTTCACGTGTCCAAGGTTAGTGTGTAGAGTTATTGCTATACTTTTTATTATGCGGTTGCTGCTTTAAATTTTATAGACTAATTAAAAAGTTATAGACGAAACAACTTCGAATTTGATGGATTCATCGTGTGGGTTGTAAGAAAAAAAAATCAGCTAGAATTCGAATTTGGTGTCGATTGATACAAAATTCGAATCCTATAAATGCTGCCTTCTCTCTCTAGGTTTAGCTTTTGTTCTTTTTTTATTAATATTTTTTATGAAATAATATACAGTGAACCTATTATTAGATAAAAATACTTTATAAACTGCACAACTTACGACAAGGTAGCGACCATCTACTTGTTGTAAACCAAAGTTATAAGAACAATGCTATCAAAGCTTGGCTGTGGCATTTCAGCTAAAGATGTTGTTACAAAATACTTTTTACTTTTTTTTTTTAATTTTTTTAGCATATGATTACTAAAGATATTAATATTTACAAAAAATTTATATAAGAATTTTTTAATTTCGTTTCTGGTAAAAGTACCCGTAAGTGAAATTCAATACACTTGTACCACAATCTGCTGTGCTCGTGTTGCAATTGAGCTTTGATCTTTATCATACAATTTATGTACTATGCATGACATGAATGAAAAAAGGTCCACAAAACATATCATCATCTAAGTACTAGAGCTGTATCATTTAAAGTAACTATCTTCAAACCGTGACCTACACGAAGCAGGGTAGGCAAAGGAAACCCTTGACGTTGGCCGCTTTCTTCTTTTCGATACTTTGCATATTGCACTTAATACCTAACTCAACGGGACTTAAATGAATGAGGAACTCGGGAAGAAAATGAAAATAATTCACTCTCACAGGTTTTCATTTCTTTAGCCAATCGGCAATATATGTATATAGTGTAGAGCTGTATAAGATCTTGAATTTAAGTCATAAGTATTAAAGCGTTTAGGAAAAAATGTTATAAGGCAAAGACACTTAAAAAGTAGACATTCAAAAAGTAATGTCAAATATGTTGAAGCCTAAAAAACGATGACAAGAAAATTATAAAAAGTTTGCGCGAAATGGAAAATGCCAAAAGCCATGAGACACGTTAGACAACTTTATTTAAGTTTCTTCTATTTCTTACGAATGCGTGTATTTCCAAAGGGTATCGCAGCGACAGCATTTGACTGAAAATGAGACAGCTTTGGCCGGATAAAAATTCTCACTTAATGACTTTTCCCCGGGAGATTTCTTATGTTCTGATTCTGGTAAAAATACCGACCGTAGCTTTACAAGTTTCCTATATTCGTATTCCTGCAAATCAGCACGCAAGCCGAAATTTTGGTAACATTAAACAGCGAAGAGTCACAACACTAGGTTCTGTCTGCCTACTTTCCTATACGCCAGAATATATCCCGCGGATCTTGTACTTTATATTCAGATTGGCATGCTATTTAAACGCTAAAACTTGTGCTATTTTCTGGAAATCATATTTTACTTGTTTTAATTAGATACTTTAACTTGTTTGTTGTGACAACTAACTTTTAAGATATAGAATATATTTTTGAGCTGCTTTAACATCTGAATAGAGACTTCGTAAATTTAAATTTAATCCAAGGTCATAAGGATTAGGTTGGTAGTTACAGAACAGGAAGTGAAATAATTGAATTTCGTTACATTCTTAATAAGTTGATTGGATTTCAAAGTGATCACAAAATATGTGTATTTTAGATATCGCTTCCATAGAAAATTAAATAATAATGAAGAAAAAACAACTATAGAGTCAGATTTTATATATAAAAAATAATATTAACATGTCTCTATACCTTATTTAGCTAAATACCAAAACCAACTCATGTTTCATTTTTGTGAATTAAAGTGAGATCATTGTTAGATTTAAATAGTTATAGTCTTTTAGTAAAGTATTTACAAAAATTTGTGTACAATCCAGTAAATTTTGATAAAAATTACAAATTTCTGTTCTACCTTGAAACCCGGCACCGGTCAAGTGCAATAACCCTTCCCATAATTAGGTGGTTTACGAAGCTCTACAAGGGCACCGAGGACTCTGTGGGGGCCCCACGTGAAACTCTATAATATATAACTTCTACCACGAAACTCTATACTCGATACTTGAAGATTATTTTAAGTTGTCGCTAGTTTTTAATTTCAAAACTTTTTGTTATCCTTCTATATCATATTTCTAGCTTATAATTTTTTAACTCAAAGGTTTTTGTTATTTATCTATCATATAAAAAATAAAATAAAATTTTTATTTCGGAATGACTGTGTTTTTGCAACTCCCTACACGTCACTAAAACAAAACTAATATTGTAAATGTGACTATTACATCTATTTGTCATAACTAATCTCCCAAACAGCTAAACCAATTTTTATGGACTTAATACTAAAATTAGGGGAAATTGAACGCTTCTTTTGATACCAAAATTTCAAACTAAAGATTTTTTAAAAATAAATATATATGTTTATTAGAATAGCGACAAGTATTACCATTAATTTTTGAAAGACAATAAAACCTAAAAATTCGTCATAATTACATACGAGTAGATGAAATGTAAGAAAAACGACGTCGAGATACACGATGGAGTCAGCGAACCTTGACGACCTTACAACAAAATTACATTGATTTCACTCTATTACGTTCATTATAAATTTCCACTCAAGATATAAATTGATAAAAAAATATGTTATCTATATAAATATAAAAGTCATTATTACTGTAAAAGAAAAATATGTAAATAAAGTAAAAAGATAAGAAATGACGGTTATTACGAAGTTACCGGAAAGAGACACTCGTCCCTACTCTATGTACGTAATGACAGCATTGTACGTACACGTGTACGTGCATTATGCTGAGATGAACTTTCACTGAGTGTATAGAAAGCTGACAATGCAATTCAAAGTTAATGACTTACAAAGAAGTGTTTAGTTGTGTTCTTAATAGCAATATTAACATTAGTGCGAGCACGTGTCGTTCTATTGAAATTGCTTCTCGTATGAGTTAAATCATGATGATGGCCATTTGTGTGATAAGCTAAGTCATTACTTTTGATTCTTTATCAAGCATTTCACCTCTTTGGCAGTGAAAATATATTTATCGTTAAATTAAAATTCTAAACACTTTATTCTTCGAGCATACAGTTCCCTCTATCTACCTCTGACTACTCTCCTGCCTATATTATATGACATAAACATATGTCCTATATGAGATGATGTCCTTATCATAGATAAACAATTTTTTTTTATAGCTTCACGCTTTTTATCCCGCATATTGCAGGGTAGGCAGAGGGAACTGCAGGAACTATATGAACCTAGTGTTAAGACACTCCGTTGCTTAGTTCCTGCTTTTTCCGTCCCCACTTTCCGCCTTTTTCAAGGCATTGCGTGTTGAGTGGCGGAACTCAACGCCGCGCTTTGCCTAGTTTCCAGAGCGAAGAAAATGGAAATAGAAAAATCCATTTTCCCCGAGCGGGAATCGAACCCACAAACCGTCGCGTTTACAGGCAGACGCTTACGCCTCTGCAATATTGCAATATTTCTTTAAGTACACATATATCCCACATTCACCGCAACACTATGATATTGAATTAATATATCAATCGGTTTACAATGTATCATTCTACTCATACATTTTACGATACTACATTGTATGCGAGAGCACACGAGTTCATCCTATATACCGCGTATACCGCTGTACCGCTGTACCGCTACTTCTCCGAACATCGAAGACGCGATGTAGCTGATTACATCGTGATGGCCGCCGTAACCGGATACTATGCAATCAGAATGGTTTCCTCTTAAATGTCTAAGCCATTATAAAATACTAGTTCTTATGAGCGATTACACTCTAAATATATCTCGGGAGTTCGTTTTAAAACAGTAAACCTGTTATTAAGTTACGGATCAACTTGTTTTTCGATGTATTCTATTAAAAGAGGAAAGTAGAAACTTTGTAAGGTAGGTGCGTAGAGACAGCCCACTTAAATAGCACCAGATAGAGTGCTGGTTCAATTGAAATTTGTCAAACAATCGAGGTATTTATTGATAGTGAGACTAACATTCCAAAAAACTCCTACAACTTAAAAATTTCTTAATATATATTAATTATACACATATTTAATATTTCTTATGTCTTTACGCTATATCCCGCAAATGGCAGTGTAGACAGATTGAAACGCAGGAACCATAGCAACCTAGTGTTAAGACACTCCGTTCCACGCTTTCCGCCATTTCAGAGCATTGTATATTGAGTGGCGGAATTCAACGCCGCGCTTTGCCTAGAAGCCAGAGCGAAGAAAATGGAACTGAAAAAATCCAACTTCTCCTATCCACTTTAAAATAAAAAAACTTTCACTATTATTATATAAAAGTGTATATTTATTTACAAGTACAGTTTCTAAAAATGAAATCTATATATTTTTTAATTACAGTGACTATCATAAAGCAGCTCCGTTATTTGTCCTCAATTACATTTCATACCCAGGAGATATAACGGTAGCGTGATTGTGGGGCAAAGGGATGTGCCAGTATTAATGTTTAATATGTTGTGTGACCTAATCAAAGTAATTGACCACTTGGACGTTACTTACATGCACAACTACTTGTGTTAGAGCTATGCGAGTACACTTGTAATATTAATTTATAAAGTTTAAGAAATTTAATAACCTGGTTATTTTTTTTTAGCTTCACGCTTTATCCCGCACATGGCAGGGTAGACAGAGGGAACTGCAGGAACCGTGGGAACCTAGTATTAAGACACTCCGTTGCTTAGTCCCTGCTTTCTCCGTCCCCGTCCGTCATTTATATATAAAAAATATTTTATAATTATTGTTATAATTATAAAATATTTTTTAATTATTTTAAAGGAATTATTTTAATTGTAATAATTAAATTTTCTTATTAACCCTGAAAAAAAAAAATATGTCATAATGTCATTTTGACATTTAATCTGTCAATATGGTCGTTAGTCAAATAAAACGTTTTAAAACAGTATTTTCAATTAACGTGACATTTGTGAGGTGTTTTTTATTTTACTAACACCCTCTAAACGCCAAACAAAAGAACTGAACTGAATATAACATATTTTAATATTTAATATCCATAATTTTATGATATCCTTTTATGCACATTCTCGTTTTCTGTCCAGCATTTGTGTTTGCTGTTTAAATATAAGCTTTTCAAAACACTACACGAGTTATTCTTTGCTGTCGACCGCAGTATTAACAAGTACGTGACCACGAAGTAACACAAATTACCATTTCTACATTACTAAAGGGTTATATTTTAAATAGAATTCTATTTTGATCTTTCGTAAGTTCTGTATCGCGTAATATATTCAAGTCCTCGAGAATGAGGCAGCTGTCAGTGGAAAATAGAGAATAAGGCACAAGACATTGGTTCCTTGAAGTTTTGGTGTTCTAGGATCTAGGTGTAGTAGGAATTGTGGTTAATCTTTGCTATTTTAAGTTAAGTACATTTTGGTTGAGACGGAACTGAAATATAATAATACTATATAGTACACCGTCCTATGACATAAAATAATTAAGGTAAATAAAAAATATATTTAAATTTAACAGTCATATTTATTCTTCCAAACAAATCGTGTTATATGACGCCTCACTACATTTATAGGACATGTTCATCTCGATGCATTCAGAGCGAACGCAAGTACTAAGCGATCATTACGAAAGTTTTTAATAACTTGCACGTAGACTATTCATTATATATAGGTATTAGTATACACATATATATATATATATATATATATATATATATATATATATATATATATATATATATATACACATTATATTATAATAATAATATATAATTGTATATATCAATGTCTTACGAAGTCTCCGTTGTGACAAGACACTTTGTTTCAGCTTTTAGCCCAAATCTTATATATTGATGAAAGAGAACGATGCCATTGTCTATCTCTACAGCCTATCTCTCCGAGTGGAAATCAAATGCATCGCAGTAAACCATCATATGTAAAGACTATAAGGCTGTATCGTATACAACTCAATTCTTTCAAACTGCTATAAGCTGTCTGTCATATTTACGTATTAGTTAGTTTTCAAACTGCAAGCCCACAATGTCATTTGTTTACTTTTTTCAATTATTTGGATTTTGTTTTCCAAAATCAGTATACAAATATTGTTACAGAAATTCTTGAGATAAAATGAAAGTGAGAACTTGTAACGTTCTCTCAGTACGGAGCATAAGTCCAACTACAAACAATTTACTAGTATTAAGTAAGAAATAAAATCAAATTTACAATTATTTATTAACTGTAAATTAACAATTTAAATATTATAACAATATTTAATAAAATAGCATTCACTCTTACCAAATGATTGATCTCTATAATAATCTTGGGATAGAAAAATATAAAAATCTCCCTGTAGCGGAGCTAACAAATAAATAACATCTGATCTGAGCACTAGCTCGGTTCGCAAGAGGCGCGGCTTAAAATTTTTGTCTTCTGTATTTTAAAATATACATTTTTTACTAAAATATATCTACAAATATCTCTATCTGCATATATATTTAAGTAGTTATGGCATATACATACAGGCATAGCCACAGGACACAGGCTAGCGGCTAGCAACACGAGACAAACACTAGCTCAACCGCCCCGCCCGCCCCGCCGCGCGTCCGCCCGCCCACTCGCCCGCGTCGCTATGATTTACGCTCGTTTGCATTTTTTCCTTCTGTTATTTTTCCACTCTGTAATCTAAAGCGCCGGTCACAGAGATATTGTAAATGTTGTCATTAGGCTATTAAATAAAGTTACTAGTTAAGTTAGTCATATTATGGGTTCAAATTCAGCCGATATATTACATTTTAATATTAAATATTTTGGGAGGTTCTGTCTATTTCTCCAGTTATTAAAAAAAGGTGCTTCGTTAAAAGTTGTTATATATGTATCAATAATTTCATTTTAAATAAGTACATATATACAAAATTAATTCTTAAAATAACAAATGTTTTTCTAACTTACATAATATTTTATCTCCAAAAAACATTTCATTAAATTTTTATTTTGTTATGAAACCAACAAAAAAACAAAAATATTGACACCAGCAGCACGGTCGTGTGCACGAGTCTTAACCTCCCGATACAATTTATAACCGCCTGCCTCATATGTCACATGACTATTTTACGCAAAACGTATGGACATGACAATTTATTAGTATATTTTCTGCTCTTATCGAATTTTATTTATATTATATTTTCAAATATTTTTGTGTAATTTTAGATTAAAATAATGAGCGTGTCACTCTTCACGGTTCTTATTTACAGGTAAAACGTATATTTTTAAACATTTATAAGTTTTTTAAATTATCTTTGTTTCATCAAAGACATAATAATAAACAGTTTTGAGTAAATGCAGAAGTTTCTTTATATTTAATTCTAATTTTTAAAAAATTATATCTTAAGTGTTTGCTAATTAACTGTCCAAAATAGCGTCCAGATGCTACAACAGTTTCTTTTCTATCATATATGATGCATATCAAACTGAGTGAACGCTCCGCAGAATGTCCTCCTTCGCCCCTCCTTCCTCTTGGTAGACTCAGGGACAACGAGCTAAGTTATAACTTAGCTAAATTACAAAAGTTTTGAAAGTTGCGATTTTATAAATTGTACCGATTTGTAAACCTCCATAGATAATTTATAATAACAGCAATACCTAATAATTGTTTTTTTTTTGAATATACAACATTAATGTTTATATATGCAGTTAAAATAGCTGTTACAAGGATGATAATATGTGGTTCATATTTTTATCTCATTCCATTAACGAACATCTATATAGTACATATAGCTACAAATATTTTAATTAGTCACCCCGGAGACACATACAGATAAAGTATTAAAAATATGATAAAATTTTCGAATAAAAATACAAAATTCCTTTAAAAACTCTAAATTAACATAATGACACCATCCGAAGCTTACATAATATATGGTAACGAAGAGCTATATAAGCGTTACCGTATAAGGCTTTTAGGAACAAGTAGTGGCTATTTAAGGAACAAGTCGTTCCAACTTCGGTTACGGAATCCAAGCTCGATAATTTAATAGCGAAACGCGTGGGTTGTATAGAATCGTCTCTATATTAATGACAAACTTAAAGATTCATAGCTAAAACACTTAGTTTTAGTACTTTGGTAAATTTTTCAAAGTGATTTAATGCCACTTTTAAATATTATCTAAAAGTTTCAAGAATTCCTTTGAAATTAGCCGTCGGCTGTCTGACAGTGATGCTGATTAAGTGATCAATGTGAATTATGTGTACACGCTTATTACTGTTCCTGTTTCCACTTTGGAATTTAAACATTACAATTAGTGATTTTTCGTTTTCTTCAAATATTTTTCATGTGAAATTCAAAATATACAGAGAATAGAGTGACCTTTATCTACTTATTTAGATACTTAACACTTTAGTATTCAACATCTATGTTTTTTTTTTTCTTTTAGCTTCACGCTCCCGCACATGGCAGGGTAGGCAGAGGGAACTGCAAGAACCGTGGGAACCTAGTGTTAGGACACTACGTTGCTTAGTCCCTGCTTTCTCCGTCCCGCTGTCTGCCTTTTTTCGAGGCATTACGTGTTGAGTGGCGGAACTCAACGCCGCGCTTTGCCTAGTTTACCAGAGCGAAGAAAATGGAAATAGAAAAATCCATCTTCTCCGACTGGGGATCGAACCCAGAAACCGTCGCGTTACAGGCAGACGTCGCTCCTCTACGCCACGACGGCCCACATCTATGTAATACAAGTTAAGTTTTTTACTACATTTGAATTCTTAAAACCCTTACAAATACAAAATAAGAAAGCGGAACTTTTTACTTTGGACGATATGACCTCGGCCTTCACACACGCCGGTTGCATTCATTACATTTCATCTAAATCATGCAATTTTGAGTTTTATTTTGAATATCCTGGAATATATATTTGAAAAGCATTTCATAAATAATGCTATGTACCAAAACAAGCCTCATTCCCTCCATAGCAGTCAAGATATATAAGAATGAAAGAGTAAACTGTACGCCGTGTTTGGGCACTGCTGTTTGGCGACCTGCTGGTAACGAGACGGGTTCTTACTTGTCATCAACAATGTTTTTGTGACATCAATTTAATAAACTTTTTTGGATAATTTGGTCAGTAATTTACACAGTTCTTGTTACGCTGACAAAATGTGTTCATGACATAATATGAGTATGAATCATCATCTATATTTCTTATACGCCGTGGCGCAGAGGCGCAACGTCTGCCTGTAACGCGGCCAACGCGACGGTTTCTGGGTTCGATCCCCAGTCGAGGAAGATGGATTTTTCTATTTCCATTTTCTTCGCTCTGGCAACTAAGGCAAAGCGCGGCGTTGAGTTCCGCCACTCAACACGCAATGCCTCGAAAACGGCGGAAAGTGGGGACGGAGTAAGCAGGGACTAAGTAACGGAGTGTCTTAACACTAGGTTCATATGGTTCCTGCAGTTCCCTCTGCCTACCCTGCCATGTGCGGGATAAAGCGTGAAGCTAAAAAAAAAAAAAAAAAAATATATATGTTTATTTAATAAGGCCAAGGCCATATCGTCGAAAGTTACAAGTTCCACTTTCTTATTTTGTCATTTTAAGGATTTTAAAATATTTAGTTTGTAGAATAACTTACATAATTTAAGTTGTAATATGTAGATGTTGAATGCTAAAGTGACTTGTATCTAAATAAGTGGAGAAAGATCACTTTATTCTCCGTATATTTTGAATTTCTTATGAAAATCAAGTGAAGAAACTAGAAATAAAAAAAAAATAGAAAAAACACTAATTGTAATATTGTTTACATGAAGTAACAAGCGTACTTAATCGTATAACTATTCATAGTAAAATATTTTACTTCTCAGATATGATGTTGTTTTGATTTCCAACACTCAGCATGAATTGTCTCGATTTTGTACAAGAAGCGGAGAACGGAGTGTCCTCAAGGTAATACTAAATTATATAGAGAGAGAAAGAAAAATATAAATAAAAATATTATACACACATAAAAGGATACCGAGACAATTAAAGTGTTAATTAGCGATAAAATGACTAACGAAAGATTAATATATCCGTTTCATATCAGTTAAATTCTGATTGACGTCTCTGAGTATGTTGATAAAGTCCTATAATTCAAAGCATTTTTCATTTTAGGTATTTATTATATTTATTTGTATATAAATGACGACGAAGATAAGCTGTAGATTTACTAATATTTTTATTAAATTATATTAGAAGTTAATACAAGATATAACAAGCTTCGTTATATTGAATTATAACATGTTTTTGATCACTTCAATTCCATTACTCAGAGAATGACTCTCATTTATTAGGAACAACATTATTGCTTTCATCTCGTTTGGGACGATGTTATTTTTATATAAAATCATTTTATATTTTTACATACCATAATAAATTAAAAAATCTCAGTATATATTTGTAATATGTCAACTTGTCTGTTGTTTCATAACGTTAAAATTACCAGATAAATATAAAATTTGGCCAATAAAATCTTTGTTCATACATAAGATTAAAATGTTATCCTAAAATTGTGGCTTTATGATCTTTATCGATGTACATTAAAGTTAAAAACTCCCTGTATCCAATTTTGAAGCTTATAATATATGCATATTTATAACATCAAATAGCCTGTATGTTATATATATATATATATATATATATATATATATATATATATATATATATATATATATATATATATATATATATATATATATATATATATATATATATATATATATATATATATATATATATATATATATATATATATATATATATATATATATATATATATATATAAGTAGAGATAAATCACTATATTTTTTATTGTATTACATTTTATTTAATCGGCGTGTAAAATGCTTAAAATATAAACATTCCAAGACCGTGGTGAGTAGAGTGTTTTAGCACTAGGTTTCTGCTTGCTGTGCTATATGCGGGTGAAGATGGATCTAATCAGTTGAGAAGTTGAGGAATGTCAAAAATTACAACAAGAGTCATATATTCTGTATTCACAATAACCTTCTATGAAGTGTAAATAAGGTGATTTTAATTTGCAATATCTTCGACATAATTCTCACATTTACTAGCGCTATAACGCACAATCTGCACACAATCTACACAACACTAGAGATATACAGTTAATTGCTCCATATTGAACCGCTATACAGACGTTACCGGTGAAAGTAAATTGGAATGCGATCTACTTACTTATTTGTTGGATTTCCTCTTGATTTGCAGATAATTGGAGTTATAAAGCTATTTATATATCTTATGATTATTTTTGAGATATCCATTTTGTTCTATTACAGTAAAAACTTTTTCTTGGCGAGTGTTAAACTAAAAATGAAATCCGGCGTAGAGTAGAGACAGAAAACGGAGAACAAAGTGTCCCACTAATTGTAGTGTCATAAATGTGCGTATTGTGATTACAGCGTATTGACGCAATACTAGTCTCTCTGTCTTAATGCGGGATAAAGTGTAAAAATAAAATAGCTTTTCCTTCATTTATCTTCTTTTCTGATGAGTTGAAATGTTATAGTTGATTAGAAGTTATTTAAATTTCTTTAAAAGAAATGATCATATTAGAAATAAAAGTTTTGTTAATTTGGCTAGCTCCCTCGCGCAAGCAAGTAACTGTCTAGTAATATTTAACAAGTACATCATTTGAAGAAGTAAGACATTCAAGTTATTATTAATTTATTATAATTTTTTTTTAGCTTCACGCTTTATCCTGCACATGGCAGGGTAGGCAGAGGGAACTGCAGGGACCGTGGGAACCTAGTGTTAACACACTCTGTTGCTTAGTCCCTGCTTTCTCTGTCCCTGCTTTCCGCCATTTTCGAGGCATTGTGTGTTGAGTGGCGGAACTCAACGTCGCGCTTTGCCTAGTTTGCCAGTTAAATTATAATTAGTATATAACGTAAGATGACTTAAAAAATAATAAATTATGCCATTTACAACACCTAACTAAAAGCAAATACATACATGTAAATTGTGTAATATTCTTATAGTGTAAATAAATATGTAAATATAAAATTCACTTAAAACATGAAGCAAGTGATCCGCACTCATAAGTAGTAGTCATAGACAAACATACAGAATTAAAACAAACAAAGTCATTTCTAGGCTTGGTAATATAAATTCAAAGCACTCGCTAGGAAGCTCTCTGGCACTCGCAGCTCTCCACGTCGCAGGTCGTTGGTCTCGGCGACTCCAGACAGAAAATTGTCAAATATCATTATTGCAGTAACGACACTCTACATTATACATTTTATTTGATTACAGACCACTACTGTTAGGCGTAGAGCTATTTTTGGATGTCTTTACCTCTTTTGTTGATAAAAATGTAAAATATTTTATTGAAATGCAAAGTTTATTACAGGAATTGTATGCTAAGTTATAAGCTAATGTAAGTACTTTGCTGTATTAACACAGGAGGTTAGTGACTTGTTATATATATATATATATATATATATATATATATATATATATATATATATATATATATATATATATATATATATATATATATATATACACATATATATATATATATATATATATATATATATATATATATATATATATATATATATATATATATATATATATATATATATATATATATATATATATATATATATATATATATATATATATATATATATATATATATATATATATGATTACTCTTTTCGTAATAACACTGAAGTAATTATATACACAAGTAACATGATTATTTTAGAAACATACATAGAAAGTATACAAATGTATCGGCACAAACTCTTTTAACCTTACACTTTTCCTTAGCAGGAAGAAAAATGTAATAAAAAATTACGATTCTACTTTAAAAAAACTCATCATCTCAAATATTTCATCAGAGTACACTCGCACATAACTCTTGCCGAAGCTCAGTTCACATTCCTCACCGGCGAGTTGCGGCCAAACTATTTATATTTACTTTAAAACATTATTTTTACAACGTATCGACGTATCGTGACCTCTCTCCAGTTGTCACTTCTACAACGGACGCTTGCATGCTAACAAAAAAGTATTTTGTAACGACGATAGAATGTGTTCGATATCTATATTATAAAAAAATATTAAGAGAGAAAAATAATAACTCACATATCTAATCGTTTAAAAAGAAATGAAATAGACCCTTTTCTTTATATATTTTTCTTCTTTCATCTTTATACTAAAAAAAGAATTGAAATTGACACATACAACCTTGTGTATATATCACTCTATTTTATTATATACCAATCTTTATTAAAACCAACACCGTTATTAGTGAAAATAACTGAGAAAACCGATAACATTATTAAAAGAAACTCTCAACGATGTACTCACGAGTGGTGTATGTACACCAGCTCTAAGCTCCTAGCTACTAAAATTTTAAAGATACACCTCGATAATATCATATGACATATTTATATATATTTTTACATCAAAATAGGTATAATAAATATAACTAATTTAGGAAAATCTGAAATCAGGAAAATCAGGTTTCACCAGTATAGAAGGTCACTAAACAACTTTTTTGTTTTTATGCAATCATATATGTACTGTATAGATAACACATATAATATACTATGTACATATATCCTACTATTTCCATGTTATATGAGTGAAGCTTTCTCCTTATACAGAACTTCTGTGAATTTTATAACAGCCGCAGTGCACTCAAATCACACTCTTATGGAGCATTCTGCGACATACTTCTCTTGTACCATGTTCGTTTGACATAAACTTTTAATTACTTGACTAAAAGAACATTTTGTTTAAATATAATATTTTTTTAGTTATATATAGCCCTATTTGTAGCCCTTCATTTGTTATAATGCTCATTTTGCTGGACGATTTCTTCGTGCCAAATTTTTTGGTCACACGAAACCAGAAAAATGCAATTATCTAGCTAATTTTTCTCTCTTTTTTCAATCGATCCCTCAGTGCTAAGGATCGTAATGCTACTGCTAATATATATACGTCTAATTTTAGTTTACATATGCAGTCTTGACACTACAAACTAAGATTATTTTTGGTTTCTCGATAGTTCTCCACTTTTAAACATATTGTAAACAATAAAATTAATTACTTAAAAGGTCTAAAATAACATATAAATAAATGTGAGTCATAAATTAGTGACATAAGTGCGTAAATATGTCTTCGGCATACACTTGTCAGTTGTTCTTGTGTCGGCACTTTATCTAATTTATAGCTCATTCCGATGTATATTTAATAAGAAGTAGTATCAATTATAAAGACGTATATTGAGAATGCACTCATTCATAAATATGTGTCAGGTGATAAGGGGATAAACAAAATGCACTTTTGTACTAAAATTATATGTAATTGTGGATTTTTTTTTGTTTTTCTTGTATTGAATTTAGTTTTATAACTTTCCGTTCTCCATTTTCTGCCCTTTAAACCTACACTTGGGTCGCAAGTCCTAAGCGCTACTCGGAGCTCCTCTTCCTACAACGCGATGGGCACCCGCACGGTGAATCCCTGGAACGCTATTACTATTATTATTATTACTATTATTATTCTTTCTTTATTTAAATATGATAGCTCACAAATGAGAAAAATACACAAAAGGCGATCTTATGGCTTAGTGGCCATCTCTTCCAGATAACCTTTAGGGAGTTTCTAAGTAGTTTCTTCTCTTCTCCAATTTTTATCAAATCAAACCAAACTAAGCTTTTATATTTATTCAGTCCCTAAACAATAAACTTACTAAATAAACGTCAAAGATCATATAATACTAAATATAAATAGTATTCCTAATTATCATAATCACCTCACTCGTTCGTCTCTTGTAAACGACGTTAATAACTTTCAAAAGCTCCACATTAAGCCCTCAAGACAAATGGCCGGCGCCGACAATTCGTGTAACTAATGACATTGAGAAGAATGTCAAGGAGTGCCGGATTCGGTTCCCGATTGAGGTAAAAATAGAATATCCATGAAACAGGTTGTTTATTGGATGTGACGCACGCCGCTTTAAATAGACGACTCGTTTTTGTTATAGAATTTATGAATTTCATGGGAAATGTTGGTCATTGTTTAGTAATATCTCTATGCTATGCTAATTTTACTTGAGAATTTAATTTCAGCTACTAATTAAATATACTTTGTTGTATCAGTTCACGGATTTTGTAAGTGATTATTGAAGTTATTTATACCTTTAGTAATGTAAGGAGACAAAAATGTCAAATCCCACCGTCCAATACCAGAAAAATCATCACAAAAATAAATATATCGTTAAAATCATAATACACACAAACAAAGTGAATCACAGTTTGTTTTATAAGAAGCGAATGAAACGTAAACAGGAAGTAAAGGCGAAATTTGATGATTTTTCGAACCGAGATAATGTAAATCGACGCACGTGTGTACGCGGTGTACGAACAAAGGGACACTATTAGACGGAATTTAAAGTTTATAGGTGTACAGAAACGTACATTATAAGGTGTGCCTTAATTTTTTCTTAAAATACTAGGAGAATAGAATGATTTATTTCATTCTGTAGTTATTCGTGAAATTGTAAGTCGTGTTTTGTCAAATTAAGCGGTTAATAATTTATATAATTACGACATATTATTAATAATAACTAGCTATTACTTTGCCGCTATGAATAAATAAATACTTTATAGCTTATTAAATGTTCATATTAATAAAAAGCTTTAAAGCCTTACTTCAGTATTAATAATTACAATCCTAAAGTAATTTTTTAAAAAGAATTTTCATTTTTTAATGAATGTGGAATTCATTAAAAAATGAAAATTCTTTTTATATGCATTGAAATATAACCTTTTTTCAATCCATCTCCATCTATAATAATTAATATTTCATATAGTATACGTAATGGCAACAGCGAGATATCAACTGAGATGTGAGATGCTGCGGTCATTGCCCCCGGCAGGTCACGCTATCGGACCGCGGCCTTTAACACTATATCCGTCAGGGCCTGGATATCTAACCCGTTTTTCTTCACGTAAAAACAACTTACTATTGAGTATTGAGGCCATCACTGTTTGGAGACCCTGAGAGCTGTGGGTCCGGGGTTCGATTTTTATTATGAAGAATAATTTTATGTTGGGAAAGAATAAACAGAATGGAGAAGAATATAAGTCTTTTGTGATGTATAATATTTTCTGTTGAAATGTATTAAATCTTGAAATATTTAAAACCAATCGTGACGCGGCACAGCGTGTGCTTGTAAACGCAGCGGGTTGTGGGTTCGATTCCCACTCGGAAAAGATGGATGTTTTAATTTCCTATTTTCTTCTATATGGCAACTACGCAAACTGCAGCGTTGAGTTCCGCTGCTCATAATCGAAATCGATCGATTCGAAAATCGAAAAGTTAGAACGCAGGGAATGGAGTGTCTTAACATTAAGTTTCGACGGTTCCTACGGTTCCCTCTGCCTACCTTGCTATGAGCAGAATAAAATGTGAAGCTAAAAAAAAAAATAATTATTTATTATAATTTAAAGTTCTAGTTAGGGTCTATAGTCCTATTTCATTTTATATATACATCTGTCGTATTTCATGTCATACATTCATAACATCTATACAAAAATTATAAATAGAAATAAAGATCCCATGTGATATGTCAGTAGGCACGTCGATCCGACATCAGCATGCGCGGGCGCAGCTCCCGACACGGCTGGTAAGACAAACATCTACATACATTGTCTGAGCTTTATTTTATATTTGTCATCACTTAAGACTTATGCGAGAAGCTTTTACACGTTATTAAAATGAAGATGAAAATTTACATATACCTGAATATTATTATATTTTATATTATGTTGATTTATGTTACACAATGATCTGGTCGATAGAAACTGCTAATAGTGGTAGGACAAATCGTATTTTTTTAGCCTCACACTGTATCTAATGTATAGCAGGGTAGACAAGAGCACCTGATATTAACAATTAACACTCTCTGTAACCTGCTCTACATCTAATTTTACAATTATCGATTGAAAATTAGAGATACTGAAGACTAGAGAGTATTTAAACAAGGAAATAAAAAATAATTGATTTTTCTTAGTGAGAATTGAACCCACAACCGTTGAATTCAAACGCCTGCGACTGCGCCACTTCCTCTACATTAAGATATAATATTTCTTTACAGTTATAGTGATGGAACTTCTCTTACTTTATTACTATACTTGTATGTAGCAAACACTCACGGAACTACTTGACATTCATTTATTACCAAGCGACAGCACATTTGTATGAACTCGAAATAGAATTATATTAAAACTTTACATTTACAATGAATTAGTAGACGTTAGGTCGTGAGCGAAATGAATAAGTGTCTCAATCGCGTCAACAGTCAGATGGCTCGCGTATGCGGTGGACTGAGAGTGCTGGGAGCTTTGTTTACTTGTTGGCATTTGTAAGTTTACTTTACATTCTAAATTGACCACTCAATTATATGACCAGTAAAGAAAAATTTTGTCTAAAATACTTATTGCATCAACTGGCAATTGAACCTAGAACCATGCGATAGTATAATCTGTACACTGCTCACCTACGAAGCTACTACATATGAAGAAAATCATGAATACAAAAACTAGAAATAAAGTCGTATAAACAAGACTAATCGTCGACTACTATTAGCATCCATTGCACGCCGCCGGATCAATCTCTACACAAAGAAGTCGTATCAAGAGTCTTTAATTCACATTTCAATATGAAACTTCCTGTTCTGTTCTTTTGTAATGCTATCAGCTCCATGGCCAATCTGATGTGAGTATTGTATACATACAGTATACTACATATCTATGTATGTATTTAATCAGTCTTCTTTTTATAATGTCTTCACGCTTCACCCCGTACATAGCAGGGAAGGCAGACGGAATCGTAGGAACCGTGGGCACCTAGTGTCAAGATGCGTGTTAAATGGCAGAACTCAACGCCGCAACGCCGCACTTCGCTTAGTTGCCAGGGCGATGAAAATGAAAACGAAATATCCATCTTCCCAGATTCTGCACCTCTGACGACAGTCTTCAATCTCGTCCATCTGTTATTTATATTATTGAAGCGTTGAAGCTCGGCACGTGGTATTCGGTCAAAAGGTTCATTTCAAAATGTATGAAAGTTCTAATACTTATTTCTTTGCAAAACGCTAAGTAGATAATGAAAAGAAGACAAATTTTTATGTACTATGTTCTTAATTCTTAATAGTAATAATAATCATACCATTTAAAAGCTTCACTCGTAAACTATATCGAAGCGCCTCATAATCGGTACTCAGTCACGTAACGCAATATATGAAAGCGTGCAGTAAGCTTTTGAAGTAAATATTACGTTCTCCAATTTTTTTATATACCTTATGTCATATATTTTTTAATATTTTTATAATTTCATTTTGATATCATTTGAAACTGGACTTACATAAATATCTACATATAATTATTCCTTCTTTTTTTCTTCTTCTTCTTTAGTTTAATTTCTTAGTGTAGTTTCTTTTTTTTCTTTAGTTCAGTTACTAAGGTATGTATCAGAGGTCCAACTCTACCCTTTTAAATTTGTTACAATTCATACTATTCTCTTTCAAACTTAGCTTTTTCTGTATATTATATACCCTTATCCTAGAGCTTTGCTGTTCATAGTCCATTATAAAATAACAGAGTAATATTAATTGGCTTTTTCTCTTACGACAGACAGTACTGAAGTGCCTAATAAGAAACTGTCAATAACAAATCTTCACAAGAATTCTCGATAAAAACTGTTGATGGTATATAATTCCATGCTTTTTAAATGATAAAAATAGTATAACAAAGAACTTTACATTACAAACATATTTTACTTATTAAAAAATTAAACGATAATTTCAATACTACATATAATTTTCGAAACAATAAATTATTAAATGTAGATTAATATGCAGCCCATACTACATATATAATAACTAGAGAGACCCACTCTTACTCTTTCATTTATATGACGATAAAAATAATACTTTTTTTTGCTTCACGCTTTATCCCGCATATTGCAGGGTAGGCAGAGGGAACTGCAGAAACCATATGAACCTAGTGTTAAGTTACACTCCGTTGCTTAGTCCCTGCTTTCTCCGCCCCCGCTTTTCGCCTTTTTTCGAGGCATTGCGTGCTATGTGGCGGAATTTAACGCCGCGCTTTTGCCTAGTTTCCAGAGCGAAGAAAATGGAAATAGAAAAATCCATCTTCTCCGATTCGGAATCGAACCTTCAAACCATGTTTACAGGACAGGCAGACGCTTACGCCTCCGCGCCACAAAGGTCCTAATACAGGTAATAATTAGAAAAGCCTAATTCAACATTATATAGTATATGTTGCAAACTTACATTATCCAGAACACAACATAGTACCTACATATACATCTATATGTAAATCTAAATACACATAAAATAAGTATAAATCTAACTATTACAGTATAATCATTTCCTGTTTGATGTTTGTTTGTCCGTTTGTGCACTACTATACGTGCATAATATCAATAATTCACAGGCTCGTCTCGTCTTGTACGGCGCTCGTAAGAAAGCCATTACGCTGCACAGTACTTGCGATGTATTATTAATATTTATAACGTAATTAGAATAATTATATGCTTATTTAATATCATCTAAAGCTTTTTATAGAACACTTTGCGTGTTTACCTTGCTACATGATTGCCTTATATGGCGGTCGTGTAGACGCCTTGGCTTTAGTATTAAGTCATTATTATGCAAGATCCTAACAAAACATCGAATTGTGATTCCTAAGTTTAACATTTCAATATTCAATATTCATAACTACGTCACGGCTACGGTGAGTTACGTTGCGATGGTTGGGTAGAGTGTTAATAAATAAATGTTAGTGCTTTTTTTTGACATAATAAGACCTTTGCATTTTTTTACATTTTAAATAAAATAATTTAAGCAGATTAAATTATTTTATTTAAAATGCTTTTTGTTAAAGTCCTTGCGGCGTAGAATTCAGCAGTTCACAAGTTGCAGTCCTTTCTTTTCTCGATTGTTTTTGGTATCTATCCACTTAAAAACAAAGTCACATGTATACATTTTTCATAATGTTTTATTATTTTTTGATAACTATAATAAGACATGGTCATGTCCACAATTGAACGCCATCCTGACGTGACAAGATGGTCTCACAACATTTATTACAAAGAATATTCTAAGCTAACTTAGTAAGCATATTAGATATCTTTAAATAACTTAACGCCTGAAATCTATACAGATACAATTAAATTTTAATTTCAACATTCGCACACTCACACACCCACAGTCACATTAAGTGTGTGACAAATATTTGCTTCAGGGAATCTCATTATCGCTTACGTATTGATTCCACGTCGTCTTCGCGCGAGTATTAACTTCGCTTTTCTTGAAATTTAATCAAATCACCGTTTTCGTAGGAACATCTAATGACACTCGAGACACGAGACACTCACGTTTTTAATAATATTTGCCTAATATTGGTTATCTAGACGTAATTTTAATAAAATTAAAACAAATTATTATTATTAAAAATATGCCCTTTGGATTCAGTTGATGAATTCATCATTCATTCATCTCTGTACTTATTAATAAATCAAACAATATACAATATGAAAATAACAACAGCTTTCGTAAAACGTTAAAATTTCTCGAGAGATTCAAGAAACTCAGGAAACAAAAAGGTCGACAAATTAGAAATACAACCCGAGCCCTCGACCTTGCAACACAACGGAAAGTAAATAAATAGAATGCTTAGAATTACTTTTTTCCTCTAAGAACCAACAACAACTGTGTGACATCTTTTTTCTAATATAAGCTCTTTAACTATGATTAACCATTTTAAATTGTTAACTGCCTCTTACATGGTATATATTTTAAAAAACCTGAAGTTACGAACACTACGCAGTAGTCTGTGTCTTTGCAAAAAAGATTTTAACTTATAAAGCCATTTTCATTAAAATTGGATTTTAATTAATATTTCAATTGTAATCTGCGTGTAATATGCTCCAGCGTTTACTGGATAGTTGAATAATTAATTACTCTCCAACTTTTTAATTAATAAGACTTTTAAATTATCTATACTAATATTATAAAGAGGGAAAACTTGTTTGGTTGTAGGCTCAAAAACTACTGGACCGATTTTAATTTTTTTTCACCATTTTTAAACTACATTATCTACGAGTAACATAGGCTATATTTTATTTTGGAAAAAATAGGATTCCGTAACATATTTGGGTTTTTCGGGAAGAAGCTGTAAAAATCAAAAACAAAAGTTATTTATTTTGCGTACGCTGCCTAAACTATAAAAGATTAGAACCATAAAATATTTTAATTAAATTGCAGATTTTATAAATGTCTATAAAAAAATCCGCGACACACTATACCTATCTTTGTCGGGTGAAGCACAACAACCATTTTTCTATTTAAAAATCTTGATTTCTTTAAGTCCTTTTAAACACGTTTATTTTACTAACGCTAATAATATTTATTAAAATAAATTATTTCATCACTAAATATAAACAATATTTAGTGATGAAATAATTTACATGACTTTGGTCTTTGAATTATTAAAATTGGACACGTTGTTTTTAGTTGTTTTTAAGTTATGGTGAAAATAAAGTATTACGATTTCTACTGAACCACCACCACCAATCCACAGAAAGACAGCCTGTGCATCCTGCGGATGATGACTGTCGTTGTTGATTTCAGTGTCGATATCTTTGAATTGACCTAGGAATCATTTTGCTGATCGCGTTATTCTTGAGTAGGCTTTTTGAAGCGGTAACGACACCTACGCCGGCGGAGCCGCTGGCGTCCGCTAGTTCTTTAATATTTGACGTGTTGTGGTAGGCAAAAAAAACACAGGAGCCGTGGGAACCTAGTATTAAAAAACTACGTTCCCCGCTTTTCGCTTTTTCGATGCATTGCGTGTTAAGTGGTGGAACTCAACGCCACGCTTTGCTTAGTTACCAGAGTGATGAAAATGGTAAAAGGTTAATCCATCTTCCCCGAGTAGGAATCAAACCCACAAGTCATCGCTTTTATAAGCAGACACTGCGCTACGACATTTCTATATTTACTATCTCATTATATTTTTTATAATTGTTTAGTTGCCTCATGTAATGATTACTTCAAGAAGACATGGAAATATTGCAGATTTGTAGTTAGGTACTTTAAGGCTAACTATGTAACTAGGTACATGTTTTATAGAATTAAAAATATAAATTCTTTAAAAAAACTCGATTAACAAGACCCTTTATAAACGTAAATTATAAAACGTCGTTATATTTTATATATTCTTTATCTTTAAATCAAAATCTTGCAATGCAAATGCAAAAATGCAAAATTGGTTTTTGTACATCAAAGAAAAGGGAAATCCGCATGATCACATTACTGATCACAAGTCTGTCTGATAAGATTTTTTTTTCATAGAAAGCTAGTATGCTGTGTTATCAAAGCGACGAGGCTGATACAAAAAGTGAGACTAGAAAATCTATTATTTATTACGAACTACGTAAATCTTGCTAATAATAGAATTCGAGCACGAGCTTGTGACTCCTAAGAATACACATATATATTGTTTAAGTTCCACCACATCGGTAACCGCGGCGACCGCATTATCTAACATTTGTTGGCAAACCGCGGTATATGCCTTATTGTCTTCAGATTTCAATGACACTATATTAGCATGTCATTACACGTTTTGCATATTAAAGCTCTATGGAATGATAGTACAATTATAATGTAATAAGCACACATAGTGGTTTTGATGTCGATTCTCAGTTAAGGTAACATTTCAACATACATAAAACAAAAACCAAAAAATAAATAAATAAAAACAATGGCATACAAATAATTAAAAGGAAAAGCAGAAAGAAAAGTGAATTGGCAAATTTACAAAGGTAAAAAATGATTCTTTAAGCGACGCTTAAAGGTTAATAAAAGCTAAACCTCAGATGTGGAACTCTTAGGGACTATTAGAATGAAATTACGGACAACGACAAGTGTTGATATTTGTATAAAAACGATATACATCGGGTGTATCTAATAATAACCTACCTCACTGCGCCGTGAACCCGCCGTACCGTATAAACCTGTACACATATTTAGATCATATCAGCAATAATGATTCAGGAAATGTAGAAAAACAGTAAAGCTTTGTCATAAAGGTGCACCGTTACTCCACGCTGGGTAGCTTCCACGCTCTGCAGGTCGCATGTCGGACGACGCCGTCGCATGAGGGAAATGGCAGGAAATTGTGAACTGTTAAATATATGTATGTATATGGCTACAGTCAAGTGTCTTCACTTGTCTTAATTTTATCCGTTGCTTCTGAAGACTGATTAACTATGAAATCTCTTTAATATTTGTAATTTGGAAAGTGAATTGGGACGCTGTTCTGGTATGAAGTTCGTTCATATATATAGATATATGCAATGTAAAAAATATATATATGTATATATATATATATATATATATATATATATATATATATATATATATATATATATATATATATATATATATATATATATATATATATATATATATATATATATATATATATATATATATATATATATATATATATATATATATATATATATATATTTGAAAGAAACCAACTACATATATGTATATATGACCAAGATAAACCATTTCCAATGCTAATCATAACGTAACATATATTTGATGAAACAATCTGTAATCGTTCCGTCGTTTACGTCATTAAGTCATTATTAACTTCCTCCCAGACTTGAATCGTTGGACGCTGTATTAGAACCAGACTCACAATACTTCTATTTGTAATTTGTATTATTGTCAAATTTTCACGATTGTTACAAAAGAAAGAAATAATAAACACACAAAGCTTTAAATACAAATACATGTATGAACATTAGATATATGTATAAATAAAAAATTAAATTAAACGCATCTATTAACATAAGTATGCTAGTTAGCTCTACACACGTAATATTGTAATCATTTGTATTCGCAACACCAACGGCGCTCGGGTGTGAAGATATGCCCATTGAATGAGAACACAAAATGCACGTCATATAGCAAGTAGGCGGCGGAGGGCGGCTGAGAGCGGCTGAGGGCGGCGAAGCGTTCTACTTCTGTTAATTGTAATTTAGAACACTCTAATACTAATAATTTACTATATAACTGACATTATGGATAAAGTTAAGATTAAGTTACACAATATTCATATCTACAATACTTGAAATCTAATATATCAAGCCGCCGGGTGCGTAAATTCGTTCGTAACTTATCTAAAATTATCAACAGCAAAAACATAAAATTAAATTACTTTTATAAAATTGAGTAATAAATGGTCCAAAAATCCAATGGAGGAAACTGAGGAATGGAGTTTCTTAACACTAGGTTCCCGCAGTTCCTGCAATTCTCTCTGCCTACTCAACTGAAAAATTTCCAAATTTAAATATGTAAAAAGTTACATTATTACAATAGCATTATTTAATATATTAAACAATTTAATATATTATGTTATGTTAAATTATATATAACATTTAATAATTAATTTTTACGTAAATACAAAAAGAGCAAGAGCAGAAATTATCAAGATCTTTGGAGGTTGTCTTATCAGTTTACGGGAAGTCGTTATCTGCAATGTCTCTGGGCACTGATCTTCCTGATCCAGTCGCCGGACTCGGTCCGACTGCAAGTTAAGATGACAGCTCCTTTACTCTTTACTGTTACTCTTGAACCAAATAAATGTTAGTTACACAACACACACACAATATTTCTTACACAAATTTTAGAAAACAATATTGTTTAAGATACTATTTGGAGAATTCTCTATCTCAGAATTATGAAATTTAGCAATACTTACAATACAAATAAACAAAAATAATCAATAATTGGTAATACATATATGTATGTATGTATATATATATATATATATATATATATATATATATATATATATATATATATATATATATATATATATATATATATATATATATATATATATATATATATATATATATATATATATATATATATATATATATATATATATATATATATATATATATATATATATATATATATATATTATTTTTCTTTATTTTTTTGTAAGTAAGTTCTATATAGAAGACAAAGTATGTGTGTGTAGTTCATTTCATATATAAAATCATGTAATTGGTACCAGCCCGTCGCCGCGTAATCGCAGTTCGTTCTGAATTAATTCTTTATACATTAATGAAATATATTTTACATTTTCAAGAACTAAAATATAAAGAAATAACTTATAAAATAAATATATTCACTTATAAAGTAAACACTTCATTACACCTACATGTACGCTAACAAAATCGAGTTACAAAACAAACACTGTTATAAATACACATAAGGCGAGCTCCCGGCTGCTTAATACAGTAATTTACATACGCTTAATGTTAATATTAAAATCAATATCTTATAAAATATGATCAGCCTCGCACGAGAGCGGCGGAGCGGGTATTTAGCCTAAATACCTTTGCGCCTAGATACCGCCGCCTGCCTGCGTCTGCGGTATCTGCCGCCGTGCGACGTCAACGTGTTATAAGGTTGTTGTTTCAAGTAAATTACCTCGAATTAAACTTATATTAGCATTCAACTAACTTTGAAATAGCTTAAATTAAAGTTATAGCAAATGAGGACATATAAACTATTACGAATTAATAACCACTAGTCCAAGTACGATACTTACTTGGATATAATAAATCAAACTTAATTGCAATGAAAAATTCAGTGCAAAAGCTTGCATCTTTAACGTATATTAAATTGTCATATTTCTTCGTATATTCTAGTGAATGATGATAGGATACAAAACGTAAAGCTAAATTTAATTTCACATATAATCAACTATAATTTAACTATTAAGCCTGGTCCATCCTGAGTGATGCTGCGTCACTGTGTGAGTTTAAGTCGAGATGTAATTACCTATCCCGGAAGCCCTCTATTGGGAACATTAGTACTGTCGTTGTAAGTATTAAGGAATCTTTTTGTACATCTACTAATATTAGAACGGTTTGTCTGTCAGTCAGTCACTGTTTGAATGTACGTTAATATTCGCAAATTAATTATATATTAATTAAAGGAGTGACGTGCCGTCTGTCTGTCTATTATGACAGCATGATTACTTACACTAATACAACAAAGATTATTAATTACATTATTATAATATAGTATTAATTGTTGTATAATTGAATATCTGAACTGATTCAAATTGATTTCTATGTGATCTTACCATGATGTATTACGTTTACGTTAGATATATTTACATTTCATCTCTAGAACCAGGAGGATAATCAGAGGGAAGCATTAGAGCGTTTTTATATGAACTCTTTCCTATGTCAAATGTACTGTCCCCGACCCTCTCTACCACAGGCTCTTGCATCATATTTTTAATTAATCATTTCTTTATCTCGATTTCTCCCAACCATTCGTTCTTGATCATCCTTAGTATGATACAAAGGCTGTTACTTAATATTCTAATTCTCGTATTAGTAATCATATACAATAATAGAAAGTAGCAGACCTCAATTTAAATTATACGAATGCTACTTTGAAGAACATGTAATTAGAGAAATGAATGTAGCGTAATGAAATCGATTTCTCTTTTGAGAAACAAACTGGCGAGAGAGGCTTTATAATATACACTATACTAATGAATGAAACAAACAAATAGAAAACAGCCGATCTCTTAAGTAACTTTTAAAATAGACAAGACAAGGAGAGTCGCAATATGAAGCTATACACAAACCTACACTAACCCGCAGCCACTTAACGAACGGAACTTGCAAATTTAAAGCGCCCACGCTTTTCTTAGAGTGAGCTTTTTTCCTTAACGCAGAGAAATTGCGTATTAATTCATCAATTTGTTAAATATTTGGATAAGAACGTTAAAACTTGTATACAGCGTCCATTACACCTTGTTTTTCTCAGGTTTTCAAACAGCGCGTGCGATTTGAAATAATAAATAAACTCTACCTTTGCGCTTTCATGTAGTTTCTTATTACATGCTATATATATGTAACATAGCTTCATACATATATAATATAAGGCTGTGCTATTTGATTTACAAAAATAGATAACCTTTTTCAACAGATAAAATAAAAACGTTTGTGTTCGTATTCCACTATAACGTGTTTACAGAAACGCCTTTGAAACACACATCGAATAAGCTCTAAAAAAAGCCTACACGTGGTGAGCTTTTGTTTACTAAATAAAAGAGAAATAAAAATCCCATAATAATCTACGTTCAACTAGAACGCGACACAAACGACAGTTTACATCGAATTACATGAATTCTGTGGAAACGTCTTTTATCTTTTTTTTTTTTACTTAATCAGATTTATTTTTATATATGCCACGTATTGTGCAGAGTAAAGAAATCTTGCTTTTAAAAATTTTCGGCGTAATGTGCCTGTGAAATTGGGATATTTTAGTAAAAATATTTAGCTTAGAACATTTAAGGAGTAACTCCACCACCTCTTACTACTATTATAGTATAACAGCTGTCCCATTAAAAACGATGGCTTCAATCAAATTACTTCAAGATTTTTAAGTTTTTTACAGTTTTAATAAGTGTAAATGGTGTAGTGGAATTACCCACAATATCTGACGCCTGTTCTGTACAAATATATTTTAAACATAAAGCTTTTAATTAGCAGTATAATACTTCGTTTAGTTTGTATCTCACTGTGTGACATGAAGGCATCACAACTGTCAAAGTCAAAGACAAAACAATTTTATTCAAAATAATAAGTACAAGCTTCATTTTTTGAACGTCAAATAATTAATTTAATTTACCACCGTTTGGCTAAAGTTAATGCCTCAGACCTGAGAAGAACCGGCGTAAGAAACTCAGCGGGACTTGATCTGCTTTATTTTTTTTTTTTTTAATTTTCTAGATGTTTACAATTTCACAATTCCTATTATTGACAACGATACTCTTGAACTAGACTGGAGCGAACATTTCATTCCCAAGGTGTATTATCATTTACGAAATTATTAATATGGTAATAACCTTTAACACACAAACGTCGTTTCACAACTTTTTTAAATTATATATATGATATAGAACAATCTTGGACGTTTTCTGGGATCCTATTGGAGAAGCATTGTAAATGGCTTATCTTACTAAGTACAGCTTAGCGATAAGGAGTTAATATTTTTATTGTTAACCAAGTACCACCTCCATATACACCTACCTTACAGAGTCTCGGAATTAAATCCTTATGATAAAGAAAGTTAATATTTTGATATTATTATTACATTATAAAAACAATAAATTTTCACGTAAATTGATTCATAGTAAGGAAATTACTTTTGCCAAAAAATTAAGCTCCTTTTGTTTCAGAATTAATTAAAAATAGATACATTTTTGTACGAGATCAATCTTTCCGATTGTTTATTTTATAAACAAAATTAGGAAATACAATAACAAAGAAACGACAGATATAAAACATACACTCTAGCTTTTAGTATTTAACTTACTTCAATTCTTTATCAAAATAACCACATTAAGCTTAAATTCGCTTCCGTTTTGTGCGGCAAAGTAGGCAGAAAGGGAATGTTTAAACAATATATTATTCTAGTATAAGCTGAGTATTTTTTTAACAAATTACATCACTACATTACTCACAAGGCATATAAACAATTATCCTTCAAAGTTCACGAGTAAGTTTAACTACGCCAGGATATCCCTAGGACTTTCAGAAACGCGAGAGCTTTGTATATATTATCTCTTATTTTCTGCAAGCGTAGTGTGTTCATATATAAAACTCGTTGAGTATTGGAGATCACATTGTTCAGGACACAAACGAAAGAAACGACGCTCAAGTCAAATATTGACAGCTTATATGGGATTTTTTTTTTTTTTTTTAGCTTCACGCTTTATCCCGCACATGGCAGGGTAGGCAGAGGGAACTGCAGGAACCATAAGAACCTAGTGTTAAGACACTCCGTTACTTAGTCCCTGCTTACTTCGTCCCCACTTTCCGCCGTTTTCGAGGCATTGCGTGTTGAGTGGCGGAACTCAACGCCGCGCTTTGCCTTAGATGCCAGAGCGAAGAAAATGGAAATAGAAAAATCCATTTTCTGCGACTGGGGATCGAACCCAGTAACCGTCGCGTTACAGGCAGACGTTGCGCCTCTGCACCACGACGGTCCTCGGATTGTTGATCCTTGGGATTTTTTATCTGTATCAAATAAAATCGGGCGAGTAATAGTCACATCTATAAACAATTGTGATATGCTTATAAATTATCAGAGAAAGACGATATACTAGTCACTAGATATTTATTAATTTCCACTGCCGCTCCTCATATTTTTCTGCAATATTGTTACTATTTTATTTTAGTTACGTTACTAGAAAACGCAGTTTTAATACCGTTTACGTTTGCTTACAAGCTTATTTGTAAGTAAACGTAAAAGGCATTGTTCACCAATGGGGTGTAGGTAGGTAAATTAATTTTTAGTTAACTTAGGAAGTACCTATCAAGCAGAAGAGCTCATCCTTACTTTAAAACTTTCACGAGTTCTTGAGATAGTCTTGACAGACTGACAAACCTACCCATGCACTAAAACGAACGTTTCCCTCGTAAACAGTATTTGTAATTTCATGCACACTTAAGATGGCTCCTTTGCTACACGATTATATTGCGATTTCAAAAATAAATGAACTTTACAAGTCAAAATTTATTAACTTTATTCAGTTAACTTACTACAGGTTTGATTTCCACTTAAATCAATGCTTAATATGTCGCTTAATAACAAAGTAATACGATATATTACTTTGTTCTCTCTATCCGATCTGCATAATGCGGGATAGTATATCAGTCATTATAAAGATCCTTACTGAATTGTCTTCATAATCTAAACATGCATAAACTATTAATAATTCTAATTTAACCGATATTAAAACAGTTCCTCCATGGTATTTGAAGTGGTGACCTCCGTCATTGAAATCCTGACTAGTGATACATCTATTTTAAAGTATTTTAGCCTATTTAATACGTAACAAGCGGTGAGTATTGGCTGCACTCTGTGTGGTCTACTTAATCCTCTACACACGACGCTGTCAGGAGATAATTTCGAGGTTCACACTTGTATCCCGTCGGGACACCCACGACTGTCACACGTAATACAAGCTACAATTATTTACTTCGAGATGAGGTAAAGATAAGGTAATCTTGAGCTAACATTTAAAATCTTTTAATAATTAAAACGATTGAAGTAAAATTTGTTTGGGCCTTACATATTAGTAATTCAAGCATTTTGATATTTTACTACGATGTTTTTCTCTTATTATTTTCTTCGTAAATGTTCAGTAAAAATATTGCTTATAATTTGTTACGTGATAAATACAATCATAAATCCCTACTCTCAATAAAAAGCTTTTAGCTAAAATTCAATATACCTAAGTCGCTTACTTACTAAACGTCGCTCTTTGAGTACTCCATACATTTTATTTATTAACACAAATATCATATAGAAACTAATTTAAAATAAAAAAAAATCACTGCTTAAAGTAAGAATTGTAAAACCCGCTTGTATTATTGCCATCAAGACCGGACCCCTATGATATAATTTCATGGTACGAGTATATGAATTACTAATAAGAGATTTCTTAAATCATTCATCATGATTTAGTAAATCTAACGAAGTGATGTCTTATTCATGATGCTGTAGCGCTACCCTCTTTACTTGTCGACGAAGCGGAAATGATCGTCAAGCGGAGGGCGCGGGCGGGGCCTGCGGAGGGCGGCGGAGGGTGGCGAGGGGCCACCTTTACGATGGGCACTCGGAGATGTATTCATGTTTATTATTCGCACCTCACTTCTGAATGAAACATGAATTTATCATGACTTGCCGATTTATCACAATTTCGACGAAATGGTAATCTTTCTATGATAATGTTACATATATACGAGAACATACTGTACCGTAAAGTTGCTAGTAACGTAGTTCGGAGTAGTTTTGGTATATGTATATTTATTTACGTTAAATATAAATAATTATATACATAATAAAATCAATAATAAATTTGGTTGTAACTCTTTCAAGATCCATAAATTTATAGTAACTTGACAATTTTTGCACATTTTTATAATAAAATTAAATGGAATTACAAGCGCCATACACACGAATGACCTCAAACTGATCCGACACAGTAGAGCTACCGGAACACAAATTATAAATACACATTAAAATTACGACGTTAGATCATAAACATCCAATCGCGATTTATTAACCGCCTTCAAAGAGCCATTACGGCAACTTTACACCAGCGGTTTACACAAGGACTGCCGTAAAACGGAGGACAAGCTTTGTTTAGTGTATCATATTAAATGTTCATTCAGTGCATTAATAAGTGTGGTTTCATTTAATTTTATTTGTTAAATTTGAAGCAAAGAGTAAGCAACAGAGTGTCTTAACAATAAGTTCCTACGGTGCAGCTGCAGTTCCCTTTGCTTACCCTGCCATGTGCGGGATAAAGCGTGAAGACATAAAAAAATTGATCATTGTACCTGTTACCAAGATTTATCGCGGCAACTAATCTACTAGTTAGAGCACTCACCAAAATTAGTTTATAACATAAATTTTTAGACTACAGAAGTTTGATCACATCAGTAAACTCCTCCTTACCTCAAACAACGCTTTCTCTTTCACAGCTCCAACTCTTGTTTTCAAGAAAGTCTCCATTCTGAAAGTGATAATGTCCTAGTGACTGAGTTGAGTTCACAGTTCTATGTATATTATAGTATAATATTTGTGAAAGCTTATAAATATTACGATTATTAGTGTTTTACCACACCTTCTCAAAAAATCCTTTCTATTGGGTAACCTAAAAGAGAAGACTTACAGTGACAAGGTTCACAAACAAGTTTTCACATTTTCTTATCATTTGAAATGTTTTGTTAAAACAAAATATTGTGATATGTTTAATTTGGTGTAAATAATTTTATTTTATTTTTATTTTATTGTATTGTAGCAGATATTAGACAGAAAACGATTACTAGAGAGCTTTGATTATTTTGTAGAGTTTTATCTTGACAGAAAAATCTTAAATACACGTAATTTTTGCACTACTTATTCCCGCTTTCTGAAATTTTCTCACTTCCACTGGTTGGCTGGAAGAGATTTCTTTTAGAAATAAGCCCACCATTTTCAACAAAATTTTCTTATTTATATATTTTGTTTGTAATTTTTTCATGTACAATAAATATATATAATATTTTTTATAAACGAGTAAAATGACATAGACTTGAAGTCAATGCTTCTTCTTCTTCCACTTAGCATTATCCCGGCTAACTGCCAGGGTCTGCTTTCCGACTCAAACTACTCCACTTTGCACGGTCTTTAGCATCCTCAGTGGTAAGTCCATTGGCTCTCATATCCTGCAACACGACGTCCAGCCATCGCTTCCTGGGGCGTCCGGGCAGTCTCACTCCAGGAACCGACATTACAAGGCATTGTCTTCCGACATAGTTCCTAGGCCGGCGCAAAACGTGGCCATACCATCTCAGACGACGCTCTTGGAGCTTATCCGCTACGTCACGGACCCCCAGACTACCTCGAACGAATGTATTGCGTATGCGGTCAGCCCGCGTTACACCACACATCCACCTCAGCATCTTCATTTCCGTGACGTGAAGCTCCTGAGTGTGCCGAGATAATGCTGGCCAGCATTCGCTGCCGTATAAAAGAACTGGTCGAATCATGCTCTTGTATATCAGTCCCTTGAGTTTGTGTGGTATTCTGCGATCGCAGACCACACCAGTGACCTCCCGCCATTTGGCCCAAGCAGCGCTAATACGGGCGTGGACATCGTGGTCGATGCCTCCGGACTCGTGCATAATGGATCCTAGGTATCTGAATTTTTCTGTCTTGACGACTGATTCAGAACCTATCTGGATAGTGCTCGAGTCCGGGCTCCCGCAGGCCATGTACTCGGTCTTCAACACATTTAGTTTAAGACCACCGTTCTCAAGCGTACCCTTCCAGACGTTCACTTTGTGCTCAAGCGTCAGTCGGTTCTCGTCAATGAGTGCTATGTCATCGGCATACATCATCAGCCATGGAGACTGGTCCTGGATATGTGCCGTGACAGTATCTAGCACTACATTAAACAGGAACGGACTCAGAGCTGAGCCTTGGTGAACCCCTACTGTAATCGGGAAGGGTTTTGTGTCGCCAACAGCGGTCCTAACCACAGAAACGGAGTCGTGGTACATATCTCTGATAATATCAATATAGGATTCGGGGATGCCTTTGGATCGCAGGGCCCACCAGATACACTGACGTGGTACACAGTCGAAGGCCTTCTGCAAGTCTAGGAATGCTATATGCAGAGCTCTCCTTCTTTCCCTGTATGCCTCCATCAAGGTTCGGAGGGCAAAAATTGCGTCCATAGTACCTGATCCTGGCTGAAATCCATATTGACACCCAGAGACAGTACATTCTTGGCAGAGCCTGAGGCCGATCACGCGCTCGAAGAGTTTCATGGTGTGACTCATAATCTTAATGCCCCTATAACTACCGCAATCTTGAACACTGCCCCTTCCTTTGTAAATAGGGGTAATAAAACTGTGCCGCCACTGGCTTGGCATCGTCCCAGTGCTCAAGACACGGTTAAAAAGGTCAGTAAGTATGAGCACACCAAGAGATCCCAACGATTTCCACGCTTCGATCGGAATATTGTCAGGCCCCACCGCTTTTCCGTTCTTCATGCGTCGAAGACAATCTCGAGTCTCATCAAGGGTAATTGGAGCAATAAGTCCAAGGTTAGGAGGTGATTCAGACGGAAGACTAAACGGGTGCTGAGTATTCAGCAACTCTAAGAAATAACTTCTCCACCTCTCCTTCACAGAGGCATGAGTACAGAGCAGCTTGCCCTGGGAATCTCTGACGCAAAGACATTTTGTGATATCTTGCGTCGCTTTATCCCGAGTACGTGCCAGTTTGTATATGAGCTTCTGCCCCTCCACAGTCTCAAGTTTGTCGTATAATGGCGACAAACTTTCACTGCGGGCCCTGGCTACAGCTCTTTTGCTGGCACGTTTTGCTGCTATGTACTCCAGTCTGTCTTCAGGAGAGTTGGAATGCTGCCACTCCTTAAATGCAGTCTTCTTTTCACGAATCACTACCTGTACCTTATCATTCCACCACCACGTCTCCCTGTCGATGACACGCCCTCCCCTAGAAACGCCAAGAACACGTTTACTAGCCGTAATAATTGCAGACTGAGCTCGATCCCAAGCTTCCTGAGCAGTTTCGGTATTAGTTGATAAGTTTTGTTTGTTAACCTTTGCCAGAAAGTCGGTTTGCATCGGTCCCTTAAGCAACCACCACTTGATTTTAGGCTTACGCGTCTCTGGTATTTTCTTTGTCGGGGTAACGATATAGTCAATGAAGTCAATGCTATATCATCAAAATGTAGATTCAATTTTTACTTGGCATTATGTTTTGCAAATTAACACGTAGGGCCTCAAATTCTAAGTGTCTTGTCTTTACTATACACTAGATACCGCGTGAAGCAATTAATTCATTAAAATTAATCATAAATTAGTCACAAAATAGCCACAAATTAGTCAAAACTAAGTTTCTTGATTGGCTTATTAAATTTCCAAAGGTATTCCTAAGCTTTGCGGGAAGCTTTTTTACAATATGTATACATATATGTATATATTAGTATATGTAATTACGTGATGCGCACGCGCCGGTGTCTTTCATATTGAGATGAGTCTTTGATAATGGCGAGTCTTCACACTCTATACATATCAATTGTTACGCACAAAGAATATTAAATAGATAGAAATCGTTATTTTGTTAAATAAAGTGCCGACAATGCAGCTGTTCTAAGTAATTTATATTTAAATAAGATGATCTTCTGGTTTTCTAAACAAACATATGTTCCCTTTTAATATCAACTTTTCTGTTAGAGGAGGCTGGGGCTGGATGGAATACGTTCTTTATTACTCAAATTTGCTTCATACTAAATAACAAACTAATTTTCTAATCATCTATATTATTAACTTCAATACATTCTATCATATATAATGGTAAAGTAACTAAACAACTTTGAAAGTTTTTAAATCTTCAATGATAATTATAAAAGTTAGTATAAGTTTTTTCTGGGGATATTAATTATTTATTAAATGAAGACCTTTGAAGTCAAAAACTTCTAGCTTTTTCACACTGTACGTTAATTTGACAAACGACTTTTTAATATAAAACGCCAAAGAAATTTCAAAGAGAAATCACAATATTAAAAACTGGTTTGTGTTGTCAACTAAACCGAGTGTTCTTGTGAAGTGACGTCATGAATTAATTATTTACGTCACTTCATATACATACTAAATTACTTTGTGAATGTAAAGAAGAGAGGCTTGATATCTGCTGGGCCGGCTAATATATATAATTACCTATTAGACAAAGGGACCGAATCTGTAATTTGACTAAGCTGTTTTGAAGACAAATACTTCATAAATAGTACAAATACTTCTAACTGTTTTTTTGGCTGTGAAACCGTTCGTGTCGCGTTAAGACAGCGTGTGGGTTCGATGACTTGTGAGATGAATTACTTTTACTTTATGGCTTTTACAAAAATGAATTCAGATATTAAGTTTCATTACTTAACACACATTGTCGCTACAATTGATAAGAATGTTGGGAAAGGAGTGCCCCAAAGCTAAGTTTCAAGAGATCAATCAAAACCTTAGCCGAACGCTTTGTAGTCAATTATGTCTTGTATGAAGACAAGGGACTAAGTTTGATATATTTAAAAGGAACACAACAAGGAGACAGAAACACATTTTTATGTTTTTAAACGACATAAAAATGTATACGGAAAGGAATAAAGATCTCCAAGCTGTTGTATGTTAGATAATGTTGGTACTGAGTGACTTTATTATTAAGAGCAGCTCACAATACGTGTCATATTTCCAGCAAGTGAAGCCCTACCAGCCGACCATCATATGCTCTATTAGACAATCGTAAAAGAGATCATTAGGATATCTACGTATTTTTTCAAACGAGCTTCCGTCTACAATTAAAATAAACGAAACGAAGACTAACAAAGAACCAAATAATGCGTATATTGAAGCCTGCTCTGATAAACCTTATAGACCTATGAAAAACAGATAATAAACCTAGAATAAAAGAGATATTTTCCCAGAATGATTCACGAGGCTATTGAAATAAAAAATAGCCCAATTTCAATAGAGAAGACGGTTGGAAGCTTTTTACCACCTGAAATTCACTGACTAAAAAAATTAAAATCCCATGTCCAACACATCAGAAGGCCAGTCAGCTACAGGAATCCAGGGCATTACGTAAAAGTAGACGGTAGTTTCATATAATAATTGTACCAACAGACAGACTAATGCTACCTCAGTCTACCGGTGACCACGGACTACTGTAAATTTTTTTAACGTCGGGTTTCCAAAAAAGTATAATATACACAATCAATCCGGTTAAATGGTTTTATTTAATATGTGTAGACATCGCAAAAATCAAACATTTTATAATTACATAAAGTATTTTACCATTAGGATTTCTCTGACAAACCCTAAGAGGTTATAAAAGATAAAGCTAGAAAATTATTAAAAGAATTGAACAGTTAATAGACTTGAATGATATACTCCAATATAAGTGCTTAATGCTCTTCCTATGTTGGTTACAGTTAGTTCTGTACTCTTAATTGCGAATAGAATGAATCGTCAATAAAACTCCAACTGAGTCAGCTAACAGCTTGCATTCCAGAAGCAGCCTCGTCCTAATTGGCAAGCTTCTTACTTGCAATATATTAGAAAGATTATCCTATCAATATCTGATGTAAATGATTGATGGCATGCGCCATTGAAACATTAACATTTATCTTTAGGTTTATTTGTATATATACATCATATGTTATTTGCATATGTTGTAGTAGAATACTTATGTGAAATATATTATTTACAACATCTTAAAATGTCATTTTGCTACTAACTTTGAAGGGCGTTTGCTAGTTAATGTACTTAGCCTTCACTTTATACTCGTACAATAATAGTTAAGTCACTGCAGGTAATATTACACACAGTGTGATTAAAGTGCGAATTTTTTATTCAAGTGACTTAAAAACCACGACATTAAACGACTATTGAATGTATTAAAAATGTCGTAAGTGAGAATTTCGAAACAGAATTACAAGGTCGGAATACAAATTATGTGCTGTTGCAAAATGAAAAAAGTACAGGGTTGACTATTTAAGGAAAAATTTATTCGTAAGTCGTAATTATGAAGAGAGATGAGATCTTTTTGTCCTCTGTTCTTTGTTTAATATTCGGAAAGGACCAAGAGTGCTGTGCTGACACAGTGACGTCATACAGTCTCAGTTTCAGTTTCAGTCAATAATTATTGATTGAGAGAACAGTCGTGGCTCTAAGGCGTAGCGTCTGCCTGTAAATGCAATGGTTTGTAAGTTCGATTTCCGGGAAGGGAAGAGGATTTTTTTTTTTATTTTCTTCGCTCTGGCAACTAGGCAAAGCACGGCCTTGAGTTTCGCCACCCAACACACAATTACCCTGAAACGTGGACAGCAGACATATCACAATCAATAATTATTGATGGTGATATGATTAGTGACGTGTTATGTTTTCCGATCCCGACAATCCACTCACTTTTCGACTATATTACGTGTAGAGTATCAACTCGTTCAACTACGAAAAGAAGAAAAATGTATACATTTAATAATTTCTTAGAGAGGTTATCGAACCCGACTCAGACGCTGACTGAATATGCTACGATTACGATACAAACAAAAACATTAATTTCACAAACGAGTGGAAAGTGAAGAAAAATAGGAGATATATTGTATAATGAAAATATTACGTATTAATGATATGTTAAACGTAAAAACTTGCCTGAAAAATATTCAGCACAATTGTCCAATTTGTACGAAGTAATTTACCTATAGGCCGATTAAAGCAACTGAACCTTCCTCCTGGTCCTTTTTGAACTGTATTTACGAGTTGATTGCTTATCTCGTGTCATTTCCGTCCAATACCACTTTCAGGCACTTGCCAGATGAGGGGGCTCTGGAGGTTGTGGAGGCTTCATCCACATGCATAAAACAGGTAATTTTTGTTTCTTTATTTGCTTTTTTGCCAAATTTGTTTTAATCTACACCATTTTTTTACTATATTTTTGTAATTTATACGCCCAATAAATTGTATTCTGATTTGGCGTGAACAATTACGGTCGGGAGTCGGGAGTCAGGATGGGCCGCGCCTGCTATCTATGTGCACTAGAGCGAGTCGTCAGCCCTACTCAGTGCACCCTTGATTCAAACATTTCACGTTCACCTGTACATTCGAATGGTTACGAATATATAAAAACATTTTTACTAAGTAAAGCTCTATTTAGTAAGTAACAAGATGTTTGTGCGCCGTCACCACACAGTTACACTGGGCTCGGCGTCTGACCGTTAAAACGAAAGGGTTCGTTTAGCTTATCATTTATTAACTAAAAATTATATTGACATAGTATGTATATATTTTGCCTTAGTATATAAAATTATGATAAGCAAAAACAATAATGATTAACCCGGAGAATGTGAGCACAATCATTGTAACGAGTTATGAAATGAATTGCAATTTGAAGTGACGATTACAGGGCATTGAACTCTACTGGTGTGATGTTCAGATGATCACAATCTGTGAACGTATTACATCTTAGCTATAAGGCCGCTAAATTAAAGACTATTATAATGATGATGTCACAAACGTAAATACGGACATACACATACACATATTCTGTATCATACATATAAAAACACAAAAAAATTGAAAAACACATAAAAACTGTACAAAAAGGCTTAGGCTTAGGCTAATTTAATAAAGCTACCCCATATTAAGAATTGCATACAAACTATTTAGCAAACAATTCTTTAAAATATTTTTTCTCATAAAAAATGAATATAAATGAAAATCTTGTAAAAGTTAATAAATATGGATGGAAAGTCATTAATTTCCATCAACTCATCAACAACAAACGGCGTCGCGTCAGCAACAAGTGTCAACTGCAAGGAGACGGTCAGAGGCCGCGCTCCTGACATTGACCTACTTCATGCCCACATTCACGACCACTCAAATTTATATCAGATGTAGTATACATTACGCATCCTCATTCATCTTGGACTTTTTACAAGGCATTTCAAGTTCAATTGTAAAGTATTTTTTAATATTTTCCAAGCATGTTATCATCAAAAGTTACCAGCAAATTTAGAGACTAAAATTATCACAATGTTTAAATTCACTAATTCATTAATTTATATCAGATATATGTATTGGTTCACAGAAGTTTTTAAATAGAAAATTTTGCGTTATCACTAATTTTAGAGGTAATATTAATTTGGACGTGAGTCTTTAACGTGTGATGCAAATTATCACATTTCACATCTACTTATACATCATTCAGGTACAATGCATGTCTCTAGATAAATGTTACAAAAGCAAAATATTTTGAAATAATAAAACAATGTATCTCTTCAGCGACACACACGTTCATCGCAGACCCCCATGAAGCTCCTCTTTTTGCACTTCCCTTATTAATGTAATTTTTATACTATTCTATACTGCACGTATGGTTCAAGTGCAACTTGGGCGCATGAAGTTTCCTGAGTTAAGGTAATAATTGCATAATTCTGCCAAATATAGGAAAAAATATTTGGCCAAGAAATATCATTAACCCAACAGCGGATGAAGACGACGCCGCGAGCTTTTACAATAGAACTGATATGATTATAAAAGTTACTGCAAATTAAAAATAATAAACATTTAAACTCAAGTATACAAAAGCAGGGGTGATCTCTGTATTTGACACTATCAAGTACAGTCAGATTACATGCCAACTATACACTACGTCAATATTCTTGTTGTCATAACACAATATATTTTTCTTTTAAGTTTCACGCTTTATTCCGCGTATAGCAGGTTAGGCAGCGGGAACCGCAGTGACCGTGGTAGCCTAATGTTAAGACTCTCCGTTCCTCGCTTTCTAACTTTTTTCGAAGCACTGCGTGTTGAGTGGCGGAGCTCAACTTCGCTCTTTGACTATCTGCCAAAATGAATAAAATGGAAATGAAAAATTTCGTCTTCCCCGAATAGAAATCGAACCCATAAACCGTCGTATTTTACATGCAGACGCTACGTCTTTGCGGCACGACGGTCTTTCATACAATATATTATCTATTTGAAGTACGGCCTATCAGCAAACATATACATATAAAAATATTCAATATAATTTGTGTAAAAGCTCTAAAAGCTCTGAACCAGCACTCGAGTAATCGATAATATGAAAAATTGTTTCTATTAATAGTTTGAGTGCAGTTGTGCTCATTATCCTACATCCGAGCGGAGTGACGCCAGCAAATATCCGACGATATCTACTACTACTGCCTGGACTTGGAAAAGTTATCTAACATTATATCAGTTATATTTTATTTCTTCATATAATATATGACTGTAATTTAAGTATAAACTATTAATAATCTTCATTCGAGACTCCTCTTATCTTACATCATTCAATAGTTTAAGTTAATCTTACATCAGCCGACAACTAAGTGTGATACGATCGCCGACTCCGTTTGAAATAACAGAACTTGTCAAATGTACAGATTTCTGGCACAGATAACAAAAGTTTAGGCGACTTTAAAGGCTTTTGAGTTTAAAAGCTATTTCTTTTATCAAAGATTGCAACTTGCAGTCACACACAGATTATCTTTGTACGTTTACCCCTAAAATTTTTTATGACAAGTCACGCCAACTTAGGAAAGTTTAACGCAAAGTAAAGAAGTTGTGAAGGAAAAAAATAATGTAACAGGCACAGTGTTTAATGGTAAGTACGACAATTGTGGGTTTAGTTCTCACTCATGAAATAAAATATGGTAACATTATGGTAACAAGACAAAATATAGGCTTAGGTTACGCAAAGTTTCAAACGCAAAGTGGAATCTTGCTCTATTTTGAGGAGGAGGAGGACACAGTAGAGGTATGTGCCTGCATATAGCAGTGTAGGCAGAGGGAACTGCAGGTACAATAGAAATCTAGTGTTAAAACACTCCGTTGCTTTCTCCTTTCTCGCTTTATATAATATTTGATAAGTTTTTCAAGCCTAGGCAGTATCGCCGGATGCCGGATGCTGGGCATCATATAATTCAAAGTGGGATACATATAATTCAAAGTAAACAAGAAGAATATTAAAAACATGAATATATAAAAATATATTTAAGAGACTTATTTATAGTTCAAGTACACACAGCGCGCTCCAGACCGCAGTGTGGAGCGTAACGTGAGAACTGCACTGAGGTCAGGCGGATATTGAATGTTATTTATAAAGGTGTTATGTGCCAATTGCGAGTATTGAAATGTACTTGGAGATGAATCCTCTCCAGCCAGGGTTCAATTAACGTGGTCACCGCCGTCACCTCCACCACCGCCGCCGCTGTCGAGACGCACCGGCCTTGGAGGCAATCATCATTACCGATGTACATTACTGTACATTTTTTCTTTTTTAAAGCTTCACGCTTTATCCCACATATTGCAGGGTTGGCAGAGGGAACTGCAAGAACCATATGAACATAATGTTAAGACACTCTGTTGCTTGGCCCCTGATTTCTCCGTGACTGGACTGGAGTGGCGGCAACATTTTATTGCTAAAATAATAATTCTGCTCATCTCATCTACATATAACAACATATTGTAAATATAATAGAATTTGAATTCCAAATTACTATAAAAGTTTGTGACTTCAATTCCCAATAGAGAAAGATGATTTTTTTTCATTTCCATTCTCTTCAGTCTGGTAATTAGGCAAGCACGACGTTGAGCTCCGCTCCTCAATATACTATGTCCTGTGCCTTACCACTAGGTTATGGAAGTTCCTGCGGCTCCTCCTGTCTACCCTGCAATAAGCGGGATAATACGTGAAGCTACAAAAGCAAAAAAAGAACAATTTTAATTTTTTTTCAATCAATTTTAACTTTTTTTGTAATAATCGCAAATATTAAAACAGATTTACAATAGAAAATGTTATCGTTAAAATAAGAATAAGTTGCTCTTTGAGTTTTGCACCTGGCATTTAACTGTTCGGGCTGCCTTCGATAGTGGGACGACGTCGTCTTTGTTCAGTCACGTATTTAAGTTTTTATAGAACAAGAAATCGGCCCAGCAAGAAAATGTTAAACTTAGCTGCTATAGGAACAAATGTGTTAATGCGTAGGTCGATTTTATATATATTACACGTCCTACCTACAAAAATTAACGTTCAAAACACCTTGTCATATTTTAATACGAAAAACAAAAAGATTCCTTATATTACACCTTACAAAGCATTTACTTAAAACACTAATTGTAACAACACAAAAGTACACATAATTTCATATCAATACTACGTTGAATATGAACACTGTAAATCCATTCCCAAACACCTACATGTCGTCGCTAGAGCTCGTCAGTTAAATCTTTATAATTCAATAAAATGTGCATAAAGAGCTGGCAGCATAATGCAATGCACTATAAATAACCGTGACCTTCGACAACACGGCTGCAGTTGCGGCAGTGGCGACACGAGCAAGCTGCAGCTTCACTTGATATAGCTACTTAGCTACTTGTATGAGATGAAAACAAATTTAATGTCACTTAAGCAAATTCTTTGAAATGAGTGTTAAATATTTACAGATACAAATACTTAGTGTTAATTCAAAATGATTACTCAATATTTATAATTTTAGAAATAAACGGAGATTGAAATGCGAACGTATAAAAAAGAAAGAACATATAAAAATTTGAACGCAACTGAATTTGAACCCGCGCCCTCTTGCGAACCGTGCAAGCGCTCTCACCACTGAGCCATGCGTCCTGCTCGCACGCATCACGCTGCATGCATGGGAGGGTTTCTCTGTAGGGAGATTTTTACAATTGCAAATATGTAATTGTAAGTGTGTATGTGTGTGTGATCACCAACGCAAGAGAGCTCGCCGCAACACTTTCTTACAATGTAGTATCAACGTTAAACGTTTTGACAGCGAAAAGATAAGGGACCTCCTTTACTTAGTTATTTTATTGCATTCAAATACTCTAGTAAAAGTAGCAAATAAGAATTGCGAACGACGTAACTTGATGACATTGTCTTTTAAATATTGTTTTTTTTTTTCTTTTTTTTAGCTTCACGCTTTATCCCGCATAGCAGAATGAATCTTAAAAAAAATGAATTGTAAACAATACTTAGCACGATATATTCTGCATCAGGAAGGCCTTACAACTTTAGCATTACTTATAATACTATCTCCAAAACATCAACATATAATCGTATGCTTAGGAGAAGGGGGGGGGGGAGGGGAAGGGTGAAGTGCAAAGAGTCCCGGGTCAAGTTCACTGACCCGACAGTTCTGTACACGGTAGTCGTGACGTCACGGTTCCCATGGAACAGACGCATGGGAAATATTTCTATGAAATTTGTTTTCTATATAGTATTTATGAAAAAGTCTTAAATTTCATATATTTTATAAATATTAGAACAACAATTATTATAATGTAAAGTTCATAGAAATTCTAAGCTTAACTTAAAATTAATAAACAATGTAGATAGTGTAATTAGAAAAGCTCTGAAAATTTTGGGTATAGTCTAGTCAAATTTTGTTTAGAAAAATAAACCCTAATATATGAAAATTTTAACATAAATGGATTTTCTAAGTGTTCCATAGAGATAGTCCTTAAATTTCATTAAGATATTATTTATAAACTTTCAAAAATATTTTTTTTCAATATACAATATTTAAGTCGTTTTAAGCTGTCCAACGTGCTCAATTAAATATCTCGATTGCTCTCACAAATGAAGAAGCTATACATACACAAAAATAAATCAAAAATCATCTCAGTAACTTGCCTACAATCCACAAGGTAAGGATCGCTTACCTTACAAACTTTCCGAATACCTACTGGGTACATAATACACGCACCCCTCTTACTGTGTTGTTCTGTTGTTGTCTGTGAACAAACCACAGACAACAGATGACACGCCAGCGTGCACTGCGTGACCGTGATCTGATAACATTGAACTTGCGTGACGTCAAGGCGGTGCGTGACGTCACCTCACCCCGCCGGTATACGCGTCTTTTCACTTGTTTTGGCTAATGCGTTTAGATTAAACAAGGCTTGCATAATTATTATGGTAATAGACATGTATGGAGAATGGAATTGAAAACGATTCGTTGTCGTAAAAGCTTTTTTAAAATATTTTTTTAAGTACACATTTCTTCGAGAACTAAAAATTTTGACCGTCTATTTCTTATTGTCATTACTATATATTCACCCTATAATTGTACTAAAAACTTTATATGTAGAACATTGCATTAAACAACTGCCACGCGTGAAAGCTCCACACACTGTTAATTACATCCAGCGAAGTCGGAAATAATCTGATCTCCGTATGCAGGCGAGCTTCCTGCTGTATGTAGTACTTAGCTTGGCACACTTAAACTTATGGCATTCCACATTCTGCTGTAGCTTTAAGTTTAATTGGTGTGCGAAAAAGTTGTATGGATTATTTATAATACATCAAAATTGTTATATTCTATTTAATATTTACTATTCACAGAATACACAAATCGTACTAAAAAATGAATAGCGAACCTTGTAGCTGTATTGTAACAAATAAGATACAATGGCACATTATATATTCAAAGCTATGAACGAGGGTTCGTAGTTTTAAGCCTGAGGGATAATTAATTCTCTCCAATAATATATTTAAAAATTTAACGATTGGACAGCGAAACTTAACGGTCCTCTCACGACTCTCACGACTCTCACAGACTGCGACATATTTTAAAAAATGTATGTACTAATGTGTACTATGTAAAAGAACATTTCACAATTTTTATTAGGTGTATGATTTGTTCATAAAATTTAGTTGTTGAAGGTACTATTAAACCAAAAACAATTAGACTCGAGCTCAATCAAACCTTATTTGCAAGCTATATACGCTTTACATATAGTACATTGTTTCTCGTACACCTGCAAGACACACGCCGTGTATTACATTTGCGATTACTCCTCAACAATAAACATTTACAATTTGTTTCCATATTACATTTTATACAACAAAGGAACATTTGTAAAGGCTTTTCGATGTAAAAGCCTATAAGTTCAACAGCCTGGTACCAATAGTAGAAAGTACTTGCATTGTGAGAACAAAACGCATTCAGAGTAAAAGTGCAGCTACTTAGAGTATGCGAGTGTCGAGTTTTCACTTCAGCGCTTGCATTGAGTAACACCTGGCAGCGAAAGTCCTCACGTTTAGTGTAAAGGCATGCTTAAGACAGGAATATATGTTTAATATTGTAATATTTAGGTATCAAAGTGGCGTGACCAGAAAAATACAGTTAAGTATTTCCGATTATAGCCGTTGGTTGTGTATTCAATTCCATATTAAACGAACAATATTTTATTTTTAATATTTTGGTCGCCTTAAATAGATAACAAATTAAAGTGAACTCGCGGCAAAGAAGTGACTTAACCCTTTTTAATAAGTAAAATAGAAAGAATATAATTCCATGAAGAGAGTTCTAAATATTATTAATATATCAGTGATTTATAAGGCAATTTGTAACAATCGTCTGTATCATATGTAGATAACGTCGATAATATCTTACTCATTATTTCATTTTTTAAGTATACTGGGCACTAAAAGTACACAAAAAATAAATATAAGCTTGTTCACTACTATATTATAAGTATATCTGCTTGTTTATAAATCTATGGTGTAGAAGTAACGAGTGAATGCAGTCGTGCAGTGCCGCGTCGTGCCGCCTGCGAGAGGGACACCCTCTGACACTTCCTCTGTAAACTACTTTCGTGTTCACTTCCTGTACAGCGAGAAAGTGGATTTATTAATTGTAAAAATGTATTAATTGAAAATATATCTTTATAAGTTTTATTTTAGTTGATAAAATGTTGCAATTGAAAAAATCAGAGCGATTTATCTTTCACTATTATATAAAATAACTATTTAAATTTATAATCATAGGTAAATATATGTATTAAAGTGTACGTTTACGCTCAACAAGTAGCTAATTAAAGTGATTCATAATCCTTGTTTGAATTTATAAACTGTAAAACTTTATTACTATATATCAGGGCCGGGGAGGTTCTAGAGTATTTTCAGTCTTGAAAGCTAGAACCTTGATTCTAACGCCATAAAATATATCAACTTAACTACATATAAAAAATTAAAAAAGAGTCGCTTATCTGCATAGCTTCAGTGTAATATTATGATAGTAAGCTTTTCTGATAAGATTAAAAAAACAAAGCTGTGGAACATCTGATGCGTGATGCATCATCACACATCATATGGCCTAATATTAAAATACTATACCCGATAGATTTTACATTTTGAATGAAATGCTTTGTTCCAGGTTTTGTTGACGCCTTCCCCTGAGCGGGAATCAAATCCCCAGCTGTCACGTGTACAGACAGACGACGCTACCAATACGCGTCAACGATCGTCGTATGCTATTTAAAATATACGAAGTGAATTTCAAAATGTTATTTTAAGATACTTCACGTACAACTGGTTTTATTCAAATCTCGTAAAACAGTTTGAAAGCGAAACAAAAATAAAAGTAACTAAAATAAAGACTTTGGTCTTTTGACTTTGATTCTTATATAAATGTAATTTCTACTTTGATTTACTCTAAATAAATGAAATATATATTTATATTAATAGATATACCACTTCATACATAATACATAGAAAAAATATAACTCAAGAGAAATCTATAGGAACGTGTTCATAGTAAACTGGGAGGTCTCCCCTCCCCTTCCCCCCACGCCCTGGCGGTAATCTTTTTGATATCACTGAACTGAAAAATTACCAATTGGATTCAATTAAAAATAAAACTATGAAAATATTATGTTACATATGATTGTAGTAATTGAAGTATTTATTAGTTTGCGCTCGGCGTCAACAACTGTTGAGGCCATCACTGAGTATTCATCATCTGAAGGAAATCGTAGTATCCTCTTCAAACAAAATTTACTTATTATAAACTAATACGAAGTACTTAGTACTTAAATTAAATTCAAATATGAATAAATTCAAAATGTTTTATTTTTCACAACTTACCAAAGCCGACAACAGAAAATGAATTAAATATGAACATATCTCCGAATGCGTATCGAACCTACGAATTATCTCATTGCGCCACTACGACCTCTGCACTTCAACATAAAGTAAAATGAAATAAAATGAACGTTAATAAAATGGCCACCACTCGACAAGTATAAGTAAGTAGCAATACTCGATGTACACCGACTGTACATCGAGTGGCGAGCACATTATGAATCAACAGATTGACGTCACGTGTCTAATTGGAAGAGTATGCAAATCCGATCCAATACAAATTACGAACATCGCTCACAATCAACTGCTTCATTATTTCCTCGACGAGACAAAGAGGTCCCTATCTAGCTTGCTCTCTTCGAACGTTCATTGTCCATAGTCGAGGTATGTTACTCTATTACGAGTACTTAGCTAACATTAGAGTCGGTATCTTAGAGCTTTTGAAGTGAATTCAAATTGAATTTAGGGAAAACTTTATACTAGTTATATGTGTTAAATTATAATCTATAAATATCTTTATATTTGAAATTAAATGAATAGCTGCAAGAACCATAGGACCAGTGTTAAGACACTCCGTTGCTTAGTCCCTGCTTTCTCTATCCCCGCTTTTCACCTTTTTCGAGGCATTGCATGTTGAGTGGCGGAACTCAACGCCGCGCTTTGCCTAGTTGCCAGAGCGAAGAAAATGGAAATAGAAAAATCCATCTTCTCCGACTGGAAAACGAACCCAGAAACCGTCGCGTTACAAGCAGACGTTGCGCCTCTGCGCCACGACGGTCTCAATCCTAATTAAATCCACAAGTTGTTTATAAAGCGATATGTGGAAGTTAACTAAGTATTAAATTTAATATATAACAAGAGCTTTACAAAGAAGATAAACATACAAACAAAAGTATCGAGTTGTGCTTGTTTTTACGCGGAAAAGCTTAAATCGACAATAACCGACCAAAATCCCAGGAAATATAAAACTTTGGAAAGCTTTTAATAATATACATTTGAGAGTCGTTTTCATTACTATAATTACTTTTGGCGACGCATTTAGTTAATGACACACAAAACTACAACTTTTTGTGTCTCAAGGGAAAAGTTTTTGCTTTTTTTACGCGTAACTCTTTTTGTGACTTACTGTAATTTTGTTTATTTTTACGCATTTATGTCTTCATTTCAAAGTCGATAGAGTAAACCTAAAAAGTAATGTCTACATTTTTGAATATTTCCTCGATTTTAAGGAAAATATTATGTTTTTTAAGAATATTATAATTTAACTAAGAATATATGGACCTACTCGTAAAGTCAGTCCACATCACGATTTATGATTCAATCGTATATCTATGACATACATAGTTACATCTCAATTTTATAATATACTTTTTACGTTAAAAAATATGCTCATTTAATTCTTTTAACACTAAAAATTGCTATATATAAAGAGTAAGCTTAAGACGGCGAGTCACAACTTCTCCGCTCTCCGCACTTTTATTAGTGACAATGGGATATTGTTTGTATTCATATTGTTCTAGAAAAAATATACATAAATAATAAAAAAAAAAACAAAAAGAAGCTTTTTTAATTATCTTAACTTGTAATATATAAAAATGTACTAGTTTTAAAACTAAAGCTCTACATTAAGCTGAGTAGGCGTGATGGATGAAGGGTGCCTCTTTAAAGTAGGGAAAAAATCCTTGTGACAGGAGACTGACTGCTCACTTAGAATAATTATTATGACTTAGGAAATGTATTTATAGCTCAACGGGTTATATCTCAAATTTAGATGGAAAGCAAAGAATTAAATGGCTTTATATTAGATTATTACCTAATAAGTATACATAATGCCAAATATGATTTACGTAATTCAATACACCTCGCCTCGCCTCGCGTCCCGACTGCCGAAGTTTTCACTTTGGTTTGCAACATGCGAGTACACATGTGTGACATACTACACACTTGCAGTTTCTGGCGGGACAAAAAATAAAATTAAGAAAACTTTAACTTTTTAGAGTTCCGTAGTCAAAAGGCACAAAAGTAACCCTTACACATTCGTTGTTTCTGACCGTCCGACTGTCCATCGAGTTTGTCCATGGCCTTTTATTATTTATGTATATTTTTTTAGCTCTGAATTTTGTTGTCCCGGCAGTAGTCAATAATCATTGATAGCTGTAACCGGACGGAGTAAAGAACAAAGTGTCTCAACATATTTTACATATTTAACAATCAAATATTCAACAGTACATTGAATAAGTAAATAATATTTTTACGATTTTTAAAGATTTTACACTGAGGATGAAAAAAATACACACATACAGAGATGCTAACAACGCAATAACTTGTATAAAGCGTAAAAGAATTTCGACCCAGTGTAATGAAGAACACATGACCTAGCATCACGACATCACATCCACGCGACCGTGCCACAATGGTGTCAAGTGTTGGTATTACTTAATAACAAATGAAAAGCTATGCGCAGTCTGAACATGCCTTTGCCTTTGAAAATTAAACACAACATGAATATTGAATTGAGAAGTAGATTTCAGTCTAGACTAGACTATCCTTTCATTGTATGATTTGGCTAACATTAGTATGCGGGAATCGCGCGACGTCGCGCGGCTTTGCGGGTGGGGGAGGGCGGTCGGCCCGCCTTATAGCACTATCTTCGCAGAATACAGTCCGGTGTCTTGCTCCTTTGAAGATTATTCTTTTTTATTTACATCGTAGCTAATGTAAATGTTTATTGTTGATTGTAGATCAGTGGTTGGACTGACGTAAATATTATTGAAACAGTGACAGCGCTGCTGTTGCCGCTACGCGCGGTTGTAGGAAGTTCAAATTATGTCAACTAAAATAAATAGTTTGTTATGTTTAGTTATAACTTTCAAGATATGTGTATAATTCATACGCCTGCTCATATAGAGTATATGTTGTGTAACAAAAGGGTTTCCCTTTTATGATGACGTTTAAAATGCAAGACCATGAGATGATGCTATATATAGAGGGTATACTTAAAGTCAAAATACTTCTTTTTTAAATTTTATAGCTTCACACTTTACCCCGCACATGGCAGGGAAAGCAGAGGGAACTGCAGGAACCATATGAACGTAGTGTTAAGACACTCCGTTGCTTAGTCCCTGCTTTCTCCGTGCCCGCTTTAAAAATCATAAAAATATCTATACAAAGAGGGTCTTTAACTTCGTTTTAGTAAGGTATTATACAAAGAGGCCAGATGCCAGTCTTCTTAATATCTATGTCACAACATATCTTTACTGATGTGACTTTAATAATCTATCAAGATTCGTCATCGTGACATATGAAGATGCAACGCGAGCGCTTTAGCAATTAATATGTTTGAACAACTCATACGCCGCTTAAATAAATATATTAACATTTAAGTTTAATATGTTGAACATTAATTCTAGATCTTAAATATTCCTTCAATATTTCAATTTGAAATTTAAATGTAAAACATCTAAATGTTTGAACCAAAGTTATGAAAATGAATCATATACTGTCCTTATATTCCATAACATAACAAAACAAAACTAGTTTAATTTTAAACATATTAGCAAGTTCCATTGACGCAATACCACTACATTGCAGTGTCTATTAATAGCCTAGCCCGTTAGTAGGCTGTTATCAAGCAGCAAGCCCAGTCCAGCTGCCTAGCAGTCGGCGCCGGGGTATGAACTCCCGACCTCCGCCGACGCGGCGTCGTCAACTCACCCGTCACTTGTCACTTGTCAAACACTTGTATACGCATTGCAAGCTTTGATTTATTAACAGTGGTGTTATAAACCGATATAACAGTATATCGAATAAGTGATAAACTCTAAAAATAACTGACACTACTACTTGTTGTTAGAATTAAGTTTACAATACATAGAAACAAATTAAATATAATAGATAATATGAGGTCTAGGTTCCAAGTTATCTCTGCTTTACGTCAATATATATATATATATATATATATATATATATATATATATATATATATATATATATATATATATATATATATATATATATATATATATATATATATATATATATATATATATATATATATATATATATATATATATATATATATATATATATATATATATATATATATATATATATATATATATATATATATATATATATATATATATATATATATATATATATATATATATATATATATATATATATATATATATATATATATATATATATATATATATATATATATATATATATATATATATATATACTGACTAGCCCAATTTACTATTGACGTTACAACTCCATAATCCACAACAATGAGAACATTTGGCAACACTACACATAAGCTCCCTTCGCTTCAACGCACTCGTTATTAAGAATTACGCTTAGAAATAATGAACAATGAACGTTGGGATCTAACAAAGCTGGCAGAGCCACTTAATAAGCTCCCCCTGAGCTTTCGCAAAGGGAGGGCTATTCGCATTTAAAATAATTTGACACCGTTCTGTATGCAGATGCTCTTTACTTCCCGGTACATTGACCTGGTATGTTGCGCTTGTACCCGTAGAAACAATAATAAAAACTATAAAGTGTAAATAAAAATTGTAAATATCTATTGTTTAAGTTTTCCTCGTCTCATTCTAGTAATTAAATTAAATTGTTATATTCGAAGGTACATATAGACCGTCGTGGCGCAGAGGCGCAACGTCTGCCTGTAACGCGACGGTTGCTGGGTTCGATCCCCAGTCGGGGAAGATGGATTTTTCTATTTCCATTTTCTTCGCTCTGGCATCTAAGCAAAGCGCGGCGTTGAATTCCGCCACTCAACACGCAATGCCTCGAAAATGGCGGAAAGTGGGGACGGAGTAAGCAGGGACTAAGTAACGGAGTGTCTTAACACTAGGTTCTTATATAGTTCCTGCAGTTCCCTCTGCCTACCCTGCCATATGCGGGATAAAGCGTGAAGCTAAAAAAAAATAAAATAAAATAAAATATAGATACTCGAAAGAACAACATTATGACATATTATACGTGTGATTTAAAGACTTTACAAGTTACGATCGTGAGATTCTTCTCAATTCTTGAAATTCTTTCCATCACAAGTTGAGAGCAAGTGGGAGCAAATCTCCTTAATATAGTTTTGTTAATTGCCTAATCATAATAATTCAAGTTGAAACTAATTTGAAAAAAAAAATTATAGTTATTCTTATATATGTATTACTGTAAGTTCTTATAGGGATATTGTTATAAAGTTATCCTTGTTAACTGTTTCTTCTCTTGTTATTCTGTTTGTTATACATATTTTAGGTTGAAATATACACAATATGTGCTTAAAAAATCTTGTATTTAACAGCGAATTACTAAGCGCTACCTTAGTAATTATGTGCTACATATACAAGATTTTAACTTTTTTTCTCAGTCAATAGCTATTTTATCGACGTGAACACACACGCCTTTAGCACTGTGTCTGTAGCAGTACAGTACAGTACAGTACAGTGAGGAACACAGCAATAAATAAATACCGCGAACGGTTTAATCATCCCGCGTCACGTGGGTGTCGCCGGTTACTCCCGGGAGCGCCGCTGCGACCCGTGCTCTATCTCGCGGACAGAAGGCAATATACTACGTGCGTTAATCACAAACGCAATATGTGATCACGTGTCACGAAAATAGCGATATCGGGACAATTTTTATTTGAGTTTATGTTAATATTATTTTACTAAAGCTATAAATGACTAGAGAACCATCGTGGCGTAGAAGCGTAGTGTTTGCCTGTAAGCGCAAGGGTTTGTAGGTTATTCCCACTGGGAGAAAATGGATTTTTTCTATTTCCATTTTCTTTTGCTTTGGCAACTAGGTAAAGCGAGGCATTGACTTCAGCCGCTTAACACGCAATGTCTCGAAAAAGGCAAGGAACGATGTGTCTTAACACTAGATTCCTATGATTCCTATGGTTCCTACGGTCCCCTCTGCTATGGGCGAGATAAAAGCGTGAAGGTAATAAAAAAATAATTATTCTCAATTTTTTTTCAATAATAAAAAAGGTCATCGATTTCAAAAGCTCTCTAGAACGTGTCTGATAATACAAGTGAAGCTGTTACAAGGCTATTAAGCACGAGATTTACACTCAATCGTCAAAAGATCGTTGAATGGAACTTATCGCCCACGCGTCGCCCTCCGCCCTACACCTTACACCTTCCGCGCCTACATGCAAAAACCCTGTCCTTACGACGAGTGCTCGTTTGCGATAAGCCCAGTTCACACTTTTCAATTTAAACCATTAAATTAAGCCCTTTAACGGACACGTTCCCCTACACCCTATCGGCAGTGTCCACGACCCTTACCCATATGTAAATGTAAATGACTGATCATACGACGCCACTGTGTCATATCTAATAAAAGAATATTAAATTACAGTAACTATTGTTTATAACAGGGTTTAGGCTATGGAAATTATAGGGATAATATTTTAAGCAATAGTCATAGGACACTCTATCGGATAAACACCAGAGCCCTACGCGTATTGTCTTTAAATAAAAATGTACCATAAATTCTGAGCCCGCTTCACTTTTAACATCTCATTTGACGGGAGACCATTATCTAAAGTAATTCAACGTACAAACGGCTAAGCTTCATCGCTTCTCCACTCGCAGACAGAGGCGGCCTCATATACTCGCACCGAGGCGGCGACCGGAAACACGTCAGCGAACTAAAATCACCGATCAACGTGCCGCAATTTACTACAGTGCATCTTGTGGCTCGTTATTTATGATAAACGATTCAATCAAATACGCAGACACCCATGATTTATACATCAATGAAAATGTATAAAACTTTTGCAAGTGCTAATATTTCTAATGGAACCTACTGAAGAGAAGATATCGTGACGTAGTTACCGGCAAATATATTGGAAGATAGGTTTTGAGGAGATTTGTTAGGTTTCAAAAGATTATTTCACATATAAAGAATACCTGCGGTATCTTAATCCTCACCTCATTGAAACTGTCCAAGCACTCTAACCATTGATCCCTTTGTGTTATGTGTTTCAGTCAATCAAACTTACTAGGGACAAGTTACTACAATCATCACTCCATGACACAAAGGGATTTAAGAAATATATATAAAAAACTATAACGGATAGTAAATACTATACAATAATATATCAATATTAGTAAGTTTATTTATTATTTTATGATTTTTTTTATTAAAAATTTAAAAAAAATATTTAACTCTACTTCGTAGTATTTATACATATAGCTTGATAAAAATAATTTTATCTAACAATACAAATTACCACATGATTCCACCTAACGCTGCCGGCCTCTAGGACCGCCTCCTCGCCTCGCTTTGAAGTCACGCGACTGCAATTAAACAACAGATTGTTGCTAAATGACAATCATCGACAATTAACTACCACACACTTGACTACTACACTACTTGACCACGTAACTACTAGCCGGTATGCTATGTACCTATGTATGCTATGCTAGTAGTGACGTCGGCACTGTTTGTGTATACATGAATTCAGTATTTAGTTTTCAGTAGTTAGTTAGTTATTCAGGAGTTACTAACATATCAAAATTAAAAATGTTTCAAAAGTTAACTTTTCTTAAAAGTCTGTAGATATGTTCTTCTAAAGCCTCTTCAACCACGTTAGCTATAACTGAAAAAAAGACAGTATCGTATATGCTCAGCGTAGGTCAAAGTCATGAGGTTGCGATCTTCAATATGTTTACACTGAACTCCGCTCGAATTATTTTGTTTAGTTATTGGGGTTAATTTTTTTTACGTAGCAAATTTTTACTAAAATTATATTTTTACTTAATTGTTACCTTTCGTATACAAAAAAAGTAAGAGTCTCATTAATGAACCGGATGTCTTCAGTAAGTATCTTGTACTGGAAATATTATACTTTCCATTATTTTAGATTACATAATTCTACTTTTATATAATCTAAAATAATATTGCCAGTTGAGTTATGGAGGCTGATCTCATCTTATTCGTCTCAACTTAGCTAAGCGGATGTAATGAACTCTAAATTGTGATAAATTTTATTTTAAAAACCTGAATTAACATCGAGAATTTTTTCCGTATGTAACATGTATAAATTGAACAAGTTCACTTCCGATATTGAAGCCCACACAAGGTTAAACTTGTATAAATATTTAAAAGCAAAGCAAACATTAACACGTTCATTTTTCATTCAGTTTTAGTTAAAAACAGTCTAAAGCAGTTTAAATGCATCGCTAGTCTTTCGGAATAGAAGTATTAGAGGCGGTTGTCTGGTTATCATCCATTAGCTCGAGTGAGGTGTTTATCTCTGGTAATTCTTTCCACTTAATCAGACGCGAGTATGCGCCAGGTATTTGTAGTCTATCGCTGTAAATCAGACGTGTCTGTAAACAGGTGAATTTAGGGGCCATGTGGCCGCCGCCCGCCCTCCGCCGCCCGCCTACTGCGGTCGTGAGCTCAACACTAAGAGTCTATCAAAGTCTCGTAACTAAAGTATTTTTATCCGTGATAAATTTTTACAGTTACATAAAAATTAAAGAGTTAAATTAAAATGTTCATACATATTTGTAGTAAAATTTTATTCTGGTAAATTAAAAAAATACTACTTTCAAGTACAACACTTATATGACGAACGAACGTGCTTATACTATTAACTCTTTAGAGGAAATTGAACCTAAGATTATCTCATGTGCAAGATGATACCGATTTCCAAGCATACGTTGGGGCGGACGGAAGTTGAGAAATTCCTGGAGTGATTTGAAGCATACAATCTTCCTGAATCTATCCTAGGAAGATAGACTGAATCACGAATAAAGTGCTTTTACGAAGTGATTACTCGCACCGCAGCGCACAGACCAGGCACTTGACGGAGCTGTTTAATGGTGGCCGGATTAATCATCGCATCTCACGTCTCTCAAGTAGTTTTAGAGTATAACACGATGTAGTTAGCTGGTTAGACACTGGTCTGTTTCCACTCGCTGGTCTAACCTCGCTCTACTCTCTTTCTGTTACATGGAATCTCAAGTGCTACGAATGTAAGTAATCTTTGAGAGTACCTACAAATATTTTCTTGGAACTGAAATAGCACTACGACCTGGCTCTGGAGCAACCTCATGTTTTTATTACCTCAAATGTTGCTGATAAGAAAAATTTTCAAAGTATTTTCTGTTAGGTGAGAATTAATAATATTTTTATTACTAGCCCTAAAGTTTTCTTTTATTAACCATTGATTGGATTCTGAAAATGATTGTAAAGCGATAAGAGGCTTTATTAATGGAGCTTAAAGTGTAGCAACGATAAGTGGTAAGTCATTCGTGAGTTAAGTTCTTTATGAAAATTTTCTTCCAACTTCTTTCTTTGAGCTTCAATAGCATGTTATTGAGCGAGTGAGGAGCGCAGCGACGAGCGAAGCTCTCTGTTAGTGGGGGTCTATGCATTCTTTGTTCGCTAACTCCTCCTAGACCACTGAACCGATTTTGATCGGATTTGTTTTAAACGATCACTGTGGTCATGAGAAGTGCCAACATATATAAAAAACTGTGATCGGACATGTCCTTGAGGAATAATTGAGAAAAAACCAACAAAATTCGATTTTCATTGAAAATGCATTGGATTAGCTTGCGCGTGCAATTTCTCTATGGCCAAACACATTGTGACCTTAATTTATTGAGAAACCCATTGAAATTTGCTAGCGCGCGCCATAAACAGAGATTTCAATTCCCCAGCATAACTCTATGGTACAATTATCACCCCTCATCCCTCAAGGACATCATTTCATGAAATGCGATATAGCTACCACTTGGACCTAATTTCCATGCAAAGTTTCATCGAGTTCTGTCAAAAGGCCTCGGAGGGGACAGGCTACAAAAAACGGCGAAGTGAACATATAAGAGCTTCGCTTCAAAAAGTGTCTTTATTGTACCGCTTCCGCGCTCGCTCAATTAACAGGCCGGATGGGCTGAATACCTAGTAAAATAAATAGATCAAGTAATTTATATTAATTTAGTACAGATAGCAAGTATTTTTTATATTTTCTTAAGACTAGACCATTTTCCCAAATACTCTTAGGCAGATTTGACGACTGAGACACTAATTGCTGGAAACGCTAATAACATTTCAAGTGCGTACCTAGAAATATTTAAACTCCATAATAATACTATTAAAATACAGAAAACGTGTTTTATGTAACTAGTATTGAATTTCCAAGACGTTGAAGTAAATCATAAATGTATTTAAGCAACAACATCAGCACGTGACGAATTGATTTCGTATTTATATGTTAGGCATATTACTCCAGTAGGCGCGGGCGGCCGACGTCGTGGAACTTGTATACAAGTTAGGAGAATGTCTCCGCACTCGTCGTGAGTCACGCATTCCGATAGACTGGTTCTATCTAATCCCCCGAGATATGGTGCTCCGGCCGCTGCTTGTACTGAACTGATATTACTATTATCAATAAAACACAAAGAAACAATAAGAAATAGTAAAAAAAACCTTAAAAAAGCTACGACGGTCCTCATATTCTTTTTTTCTATATTATTAGTTGGCAAATGAGCAGAAGCGTCACCTGATGCTAAGCAGATACCCTCGTCCATAGACATCCACTAATTGAGAGGATGTGGATGTGTTGTCAACCAAATACCCAGACCAACCCCGAAACTCTCCGGTTTCCGGAACTCTCACTTACCCGACAAAACACAGGAGAAACTAGCCCTTTAGAGTTCCTGGTATTAGTGTAGCTTGGCTCCACCACTCAGAGCTACCTCAGCAAAAATAATATATAAAAATATAAACTTCAACTTGACAAAATCAGCTTATTTTTACTTTAAAAAGATATAAGAAGCAGTGAGTTATATTTAGAGCATTTATTTTTTATATCAGTTGGTCAACAATTAAATAATATCACGTAATTATTATCGTTTCTATGACATTTTATTACATAAATATTACTTTCAAATTTCATCATCCTTTTACGTAACGGAGTAACCGTCTCCATACACTATAGTCTATACTTCAACTACAAACACCTCGTCGGTCGACCAACGGACGGAATACTGGGAATTTCGCCGCCTTCATTAATTTTCATAATTATCAATCAACAGCTATCGGTGAGATAAGATTGGACTATAATTTAAATTTTTAACTAGAATAATTATTTAGAAACTTGAAGTGGGTAATTAAAAAAATATATATAATTATAACCATTATTTCAATGAAACAGAAAAAAACGAAGGCTAATAGCACTTAGAAAGTAACTTAGTTTGGTTAATTAATTAAATAAATACTTATTAGGCTATTTAATTGAATTACCCATGATACTCGTAGATTTAGATATTTAAGGAAGTTGCTCTGTTAATCAATTTAAGATCCAAAGACTAAAAGCTCCTGAGAACAAAACATAAAAAAGCGTATATATATATATATATATATATATATATATATATATATATATATATATATATATATATATATATATATATATATATATATATATATATATATATATATATATATATATATATATATATATATATATATATATATATATATATATATATATATATATATATATATATATATATATATATATATATATATATATATATATATATATATATATATATATATATATATATATATATATATATATATATATATATATATATATATATATATATATATATATATCGCAACGCTTGAACTATAAACAAGAGACGAAGGTTCAGTTTCGATTCGTTCAATGTTTGTACATGTTCAGATGAGTAACAGCTCTTAAATCATTTTTATACACTAAATATTATAATATTCATTCATTAGAAGTATCTACTTGTGTTAAAACAACGAATATCCTAATAACGCGATTCTACTTTTTATATGACTCACGGCAGCTCCTTATCGAGCGCGGGCAAGGCCGTCGCCGACTCCGTCGTGGTCGCGCTCGTCGACGCGCTCTTCTACTATTACACCAAAACACGCAATTAACAGCTATTAACGGCGAATGACTCTTGTTTCGTGAAACATTTTAATTTTACTTTATTAATTAACAATATATATAACAACATTAAATCTACAGTGCTAATTGTACCTCCGTTGATCATTAACTTACTCCGATAAGTGTTTGCTCCATCGCAACTTATCTATATATTAGAAATATTAATATTTTCTATGGATTAATTAGTCAAAACATAAACAATACACACAGCTGATAAGAAATTCTTAAACACATACTGTAATATAAATTAAAGATCAACTCTTTAATACGACCCGGTAACATCCGTATCAAAAGCTTTCAAGGAAGAACTGCGCACTCTCTGTCTCTAATAATCAGACATTTCATGCACAAGAAAGCACAAAAGAAATAAAACAATCTATGTATATAAGCCTGCGTCTCGATACGGTGGCGACCCCGCGCCGTGACGAGGGTGCCCGCTGCAGGCCGACACGCCAAGGCCAAGGTACAGCACTGACATGCTTTGATGTACTTACTTTCTGATAAAATTATTTAATTGTAATTATTAGCTGATTTAGTATACCGTTTGTAATGTTCATCTTAATAAAACTAGTTGATTAGGCGAGTGTTGTGACCTTAGCCATACTATTTCCATTTGTCACTCGTTGTCATTAAAACTTGCAGCAAGCGACTAGACATCTAAAAGCTAGTGTCGAGACACTATGTTTGTATCACTTTATTGTTACTTGCAGTTAAGCTGGGCTTTCACATTTCTTTATCAGATATACAGAAGATCTTAAATTCACATTAACATACAATGTAAGACGCCTATCACTATAAACAACGTGCGGAGGCGGCATTTCAATATTTGTTATAGTTCAACTATTATGGCTATACATTAGATTAAATGTATTCTTAATTAACATGATATAACATAATATAAAAAACTCTTTTTTATGTTTTCACCACAGGAATCGGGGTACCTAGTGTTAAGACACTTCGTTCTCCACTTTCCGTCTTTTTTACGAGGCATTACGTATTGAGTGGCTGAACTCGATGCCTTGCCTAGTTGCTAGCGGAAATAAATAATCCTTCTTCTCCGAGTGGGAATCGAACTCACAAACCGTCACTTTTATAAACGCTACGCCTGTTCGCACCAAATTGCGAATAACTTCCAAAATAGTAACCTAATCAAAAGGACTTATTCAGAACAGCTGACACACACATACACACACACGCCTAGCTGTCAATTATATTATAGTAGTTATACAACATTAAACTTGTATTCCAATGCATCCAGACGTCCCAAACACTTTTCTTATATATACACCAATATTATGACAAAAGCTTAAAATTTATCACAAAAAAGTCTTTACCTTCAAAATGTCTCACTTACAAATAAGTCAGATATTTTAACGTAAAATTTCAATAAAAAATGAGCAAAAACAAGGCTACGTAGTGATTTTCCATCGCTTAACTTATTATCGGCGCGCGCCAGCGAGACCTCGTCTCGGATACCCAAAGCCTAGCGTTGAAGGCCGAAGAGGATTAACTCGAGGGCAAAAGCTTCCCGTTCGAGGGCTTTCATTGAGTCGACTAGCTTAGCGAAGTGCACCATTTAAACTGTGTATATATGTTTAATTTCAAAGGAAGACAAGAAGATTGTATGCTTCACTTCACGTATCATATTAGCTGATCTTCATAATTTTTTTTATTGTACTTGATAATATGGTATAGAAAGTCATGAAAAGATAGATTTAAAAAAAATTGACCGACTTCTCTTAATTAACTAGTTTTCTAACCAGTTAATTAAGATTTTTTTGTCACATTGTGTTGTTTATTTACCTATAAAGTATATTAAATAGAAACTACAAATATTTGCAATGTACATATTGGTATAATGTAAGAGAAAGCTAATTAGACCCAGCTGGCCAGTACACACACATACACACACAGCACACACAACACCTAATTTTCGAAACAGAATCCGCGGCGTGGGTAAATACCTAAGTATTAGTAAGTATTATTATGCAAAGTTGTGCAAAACGACAGTCATTCTGTCAGAATTTAGATCAAATTTAAGAAAACGATATCCACCTCACCAACATGCTGCGCGTGAGTCACTGTCCCACTCACACCTGTGAAGAAGAAAGAGAAAGTAGACTGCTGTTGCGCAACATGACGTCATCGATACATCCGTTATGGATAAAAGCACGGGTTCCAATATTACTGTATTTATGGAAGCCTTATTTCGTTGTGCCTCTCACAGCTGAGGTGTCCGAGTGGTTAAGGAGTTGGACTTGAAATCCAATGGGTTCTACCCGCGCAGGTTCGAATCCTGTCCTCAGCGAGGATTCTTTTATTCTGAAACAATATATTTTTTATTTTTTTTACAACTTTTAATGTTACTCATGTTATTTGTATAACTATTTTACATTTATTTTAAACAAAATTAATATTAATCAATTAAACACGCTCCGTTACAAAAATGTAACACTTTGTTATCACAAAATATTTACTTAATATAATTTAAATGCGATAACATTCACTTGTAACTTGTTTTACTACTAATATATTTGCCTTAACCACATTTTGTATATGATACAAATAAAACACATACATAAATAAACACAATTATGTCTGAAATGCCGGATTGGGGTGTAAAGCGAAGAGGGAGATCCTTAAAAGTAATGGTATGGCCCATAAACTTTACTACTCCGGCGACGTGTCTCCAGGTACGTGTGTCGTGTCGCCAACTCCTACAGCCTCCAGCCTACTTGATGCACGTGTAAAATTTGCTCAGGTTACTTAAATAGAACCTTATTGTTTCCTCTAGGTTTGCCTCATACGCCTGTTCGTATGTAGTTAGCAAAAACAACATAGTGTCGTGACACTCTTCTCTCCACCTCACAGACAATGCGGCTACACAAGAAATCTGGTATACACGTTAGAGAAGACAGCGTCTATACCGTCAGTGTATTACAGTATTGTCTCAGAAATGCGGATATTTAAACAAAATCATTTCCGTGAAACATTTCTTAAGCAAAGTGTGTCAATGTTCGCGCAGTGTTTGTTAAATGAGCAAAACTTGACAAAGTAGTGACTTGTACTTAGTAAAGTATAGCTGATAAAATATGTGAATATTTAAAAAAATCCAACTTTTATATTCTTTGGATTCTTGCTTTAGCGATTTTCGTATTGGTTATATACAAGTTATATATATAAATCTCGCCGCCCTTCTATATAGAAGGGGAAGGGGAGAAGGGGGTCCAAAGTGAAGGGCAGATTTTAAATACACAATCATGAATTTTGCAAATAGCATTCTTCTACAAATATTGATCAAAATTATTACGTTTAAAAATTAAATATCTCAAATTATTACTCTCATGTTATAAATCATTTATAGGCTAGTATGAAGAGTGGAGAATGCACTCGATGTCACTGACTGGGAAATTTCGATCGATACATAATGTATTATATAGTAACATTAAGTACACACACACACACACACATACATGACAATCAAGTTAGCGCTTAATTAATATTCTGTTGCTATCTACATTAAATAGGAAATATGTATAGAATATTTATGTCTAATAATAAATACATATATACATATATATATATATACAAATGAGGCATTGATATACAAACTCACAGAGACTTTTATCTCCACATTTGTGCACGTATATGACAATAACAAGTTAATAAAGTTGTATCTAATTACCTCCTTATACACAAATCTCGTCCTCTTTAGAGGCTATAAACTAGCTCTTTATGGTTGACTCTAATTGTACTAATATAATTTTAGTACATTTACGTTTCTTTTAAATTATAAAATACAACAATGTACATAATAATCAATAATTTATCGCCTTGTATAATGAAACGATAATTTTCAAAGATGTGTCAACATTGCGAGTCATGACAATAGAGACAGACTATATATATATATGTATATGTATATATATATATACATATATATATATATATATATATATATATATATATATATATATATATATATATATATATATAAATATATATATATATAAATATATATATATATATATATATATATATATATATATATATATATATATATATATATATATATATATATATATATATATATATATATATATATATATATATATATATATATATATATATATATATATATATATATATATATATATATATATATATATATATATATATATATATATATATATATACATATAAGTGTGTGTGTGAGTGTCTACATAAATGTAAATGTTTTGTTGGTTTCTGGTTGGTTGGTTAAACTTGGTTCTGTTTGATTCGGTTGCCGCGTTAATATTATGTTCGTTCGCCATTCACAGACATACGATTAAATGTTGTCAAATATATTGTTAATGTTGTCAAAGAATGCTCCAATGTCTTCATCTGTTAGTCGTACTTTATTTCACAGAAGAATGTAAAGCACTTGCATTATCATTATAAAATATTGCTTCAATAATTTAGATTGGGATTTCAACTCACTACTCTCGCTTTCACAGCAGTGTCTACGTTTTAGCGCACAAGAATTATAGATTATGACACCGTTATATATAATACATTAAACATTCCTCATAGAGCGAACTGATACTGAGTACTGCGTCTGCGACAGTAATGAGGTTCGACTTTTACTTTCTGATCCTAGCACTGATTGAAATGTAAAATGTTAACAATGCACCGCGCCGTGGGCGGACGGACGGACATGGGCGGAGTGTATAGGAAATGACTACACTCATTATAAACGCATTTCACTTCCAGTCCATTTAACATTATTAATAAAAAGGTCTGAACAATTTCTATAATAATTTAAACATGTCAAAAACTGAACTGGTATAGAACCAGTCTGAAGCAAGGAAATTATCAGTATGCTGCAGTGTTCTCATTCTAAAGTCTCCAAATTTTTATTTTATAGTTAGTTTATCTCTATAAAAAATAGCTTGAGACCAAACTTGACGCCAAAGACACGTGTTACTTCCTAACATTAGATTAACTCATGTAATAATTATAAATAAGACTTGATTTTTAGTTGAAGCATAAAATAACCGAAAAGTTTACGGAGATGCGTACGAGTAAGTTAAAATAACAAGTGACCGCGTTGTCAGTGCGCGAGCGCGTGCGCATTGCGTCACGTTGCGACGCGACGGCGCGCCTAACCAGGTTATGATTTACGATCTCCGATCTGCAACACTACTCTCAAAGCAGAGCAGTAACTGGCGCACACTGTACATACAGCCGTCACTCAATATTACATCCAGTAACCGAGCACCATGTGTTATTTCTGCCTGAAAGTTCCATCTCCCACAGTTCTACATACTTGCGTGGAGCACTGTACGCGCGGTCCAGCCGCAACCATCTGGCGTTGCGCAACACAAGTGTTATGATGCATACAATTTCATAATATTCTTTTACGTCTCTGAAATTTTTTCTTGAAATAAAAGGTGTTTCGTTACGCCCCGATCTGGTGCACTTTGGTGTTACGGCTTTCAGATGTCCGATGAAAACGAGGCTATTTAAAATAAACTATGAAATTTACGCTTCAATTATATGATGCTTAAAACATCTAAACTAAATAGATATAAATATATTGCTTCATAATGCCAACATAATGTAAACACTATTTGGTTTACGTTTGAAAGAACTACTCTAGGAGAGTAATCTTAGACGTGCAAATAGATTTTTTGGCTTAGGAACCATTTCATTCCTAAGCTTAAAGTACAGGCTAGGCACATCGCAAGTCCTATTTTGATAACGCAGTAATGACATAAATATAGTATCTGTATGAAAAAACTCTTTAATGAAAAACTTACCAACTAGTTACGAAACGAACTCTTTTCCACTGATATCTGTTATCGGTCGCGCATTCATTACTTGTGGAATGATAAAGGAAATGTAAAACTCCCCCGAGGACATTTTCGTGGCACAATTTGCATTTCCAGCAGTACGGGGGCGACGTCCGCATTGCGTCCTGCGGATGACCAAAGTCATGAAAGGCCTACAAATTTCATTCCATTAGGCCCTCTTATGCCATTAATATAAATACTAAAATAGTTTGCGTACTTCGTCCGCTTGTTCGCTCGGCTCCTCGCCAACTGCCGGCCCGCACCCACCCGCCGGACCTCCCGGCCCTCCCGAAAGTGCATCCTGCACATAAATTCTTATAAATGTGCCGTTCATATAAAACAAGCTTTAAAAATATTCGTAGAGCTAAAAAGCTAATAAGAATATAGATTCCCTACTTTATAAGTACTAATTAACTCCTTCGTACTTGTTAAAAGAACGTGATTAAAACTTGAATGGGTTCACATATAAGTAGTAAGAGCAAAGACAAACTAGATGGAGTATGCCATAGATATAATAAGCCTTATTCGAAAATTCAAAGTAAAAAGAACAAGAACGAACGAGAGTAGACTTCAACTTCAATATTGGACTTTGAAAAATTTCATATTTAATTAGTGCAGGATCTAGATCCTGTAAAGTTGTGAGGGCGAGCGCGGGGAGCGGGCGCAGCGATGCGAGCCGCGCGTGCCGGCGTGACACCATTATCGCAATCCTTCATCATTGATTATATTGAAGATATTTTACTAAATGTTGTCAAAGCTCTCTATAATTAATATATCAATGAATAATAAAATCGAATTTTTGTTAATATGCTTAAAATATTATAAACTTTGTTTTTTTTTTTAATATTGCTATTTAGTATTAAATTAGAAAATATAAATTATAAATTCACTGATTAAAATAAATATAAGGAGTAAAAATGTTAAAACCTAACATAAAATAAATACAAATTAAGTTTCTTCTCTGCATTTGATAACAATGACGTCACAGCTCCATGAAACAACGTTATTAGAAGCTAATTTTCAGTTTATTTCCAAATAACTTCGATAATTCAATAAGTGACTCTGGTTACATAGAAATGACAACATTAATTAAGACGCCTATAAAATATAAGCGTAAATTACACCCGCCCAGTGTTCCCGAACACTCAGAATAAATTTTATCGTGAATTTAGTTTGCTATCGCTGGGAGCAAAACATAAAGCAATTAAACTTTGAGAACTTCTTTAAGGATTCCTTTCATTATTTAATTTGATTTTTAAGTCATCCTGATGAGATCTAGAAACTCATCAACTTTTACTTAATGAATTACCTTTCTAAATAAAATGAGTACAACTAGCGTGATCTCCTGACATCCAGTCGTTTAGCTATACGTATTTCGTGTGTTACGTAATAACGGTAACCGAACACACTAATACGCAATAACACGCTACCTAAATAGCGACCTTAAAAGTTCGAAAGCTTTTAGCCATTGAAAACGTTTACTAAAGTGGGAGCTCTATCTTTGAAAGTTTGACATTTGAAAGTGTACTTGTCCCATCTCGTCTCTCATGTCGCAGAGGCAGTTAGCGGTGGTCGGTAAGTGAGCAGTCGACACTCGGTAACGTCGTTAGGTGCGACCTGCAGAGACCATTACGCCAAGTCGCGGGAATTAACTTGGTTACTGAATGAATGCGCTTTGCCTTTGATGCAGTAGTAGGTTATAGTTTATATATATATATATAGTAGGTTAAAACAAAAGCCATTATTTCAGTTATTATTTTGAGTAAAATATACGTTTTGGTAGTTGTCATTATTTCTTGTGAAATTTCCAATCTCATACTTATTATATTTTTTATTATATATTTATAGTAATATAATATATTTGTAAGATTTAAAAATTTTCTACAAACATTAATTTGTGATAATATCTTAAGAAGTCTCTATGTCGCATTTCGCAAACAACTCTAATCCCTGACTATAAATATTGCTGAACTGGCGAAGTAATCCTTTTAGCTGTCGGAAATAGCCATTTCACATATATTTGAATGAAACAAATTACAGCAACACTCGGACAGCGCGGCACTGTGCGCACGCGCCGCCCCTCGCCTGCCTCCGCCTGCCTCCGCCCGCCCCCGCCGCCTCTCGCCGGAAGACAAGGCCGCCTAAAGAACTATCAATCATTATTAACGATTTGTTTACAAGTGGTATTACAGCTGCCTCTAAATAGCACGTTAATTTCCTCCAGACTCTTTCATTGCTTGGTAATGTACTCATTTACGACCATCTCAAGTAATTAGATAAGAACAAATGTATGTCTTATCTGTTCGTAGTCATCTCCAGATGTACTAGAGAGTGACTACAAGCGGTGGACGCGGATGGAGATAGCGAGTCATATAATTATAATTGTTTCAAAACAGTTTAAATGCTTTTCTTTTTACGTTTCTCACTACTACAGCTAGAGCGTGAACCTCTTCACCTAGGACACCTTCATTTTCAATCTGAATATAAGAACTACATATTGAATGGCGGATCTCAGTCCTTGTAAGTCTGAGGTGAGAATCGGTATATATTATTTAAGTACATACTTTCGCGATTCAACCGGATGGGGATCGAACCCACTATTTTGTATATAATGAAATGTACTCGTATTTATATATTGGAATTTCTAAATAAAACTACACTATTAAATATTAATAATTTTAGGAACATTTAAAATGAACTATATTTTTATTTAGTATTTCAAAATTATAAGTTCTCATATTGTTCTTTCTATTTAATTTAGTTCGGACGGCTCCTTTAAAATACGGTCCTTAGACCTCTACAATTAGATTAATGAATTAGAAGTAATTCAACGAAATGTTCTTACAATTCTTATTCTATTTTCGTTTAAATATATTTTATTTATAAAATGCACGTTCAGTTCAGTAGTTCCACTATTTTAGCACGAGTTAGTAAAAGTGATATTAAAAAGCAAGTTAACACAAATATTTCTTCCGTCATGTATATTTTGTTATATGCGGAAATATCGAATAGAGATGACGCCATTACATAGCACTATCTCTACTCGACAATAAATTTCCTCCGTATTTTTTTACAACCGGAAACACCACAGTCAAAATATTTAAAATAATTTAAATGATTTTTTTCGTCGAATATATTATAATCGATATAATAAAATTAACGCTAAAATGTAATCTATTTTGTTCTTAAAAAAAAACAAAGTTTAAAATAAAATAGGAAAATTTCCAACAGAACGTAATGAAATAGTTATCGCTTCGACTTCTCAAAGGCGAGTTTATAAAAAGGCAAGTTTTGAATGAGAATTCTTGCGTTTTAATTACGAAGTCGTTGGAGATGAACGTTACAGCTAAATGAGGCTTGCGAATTTAACGAGACCACACGACCGAGTTTGTGTGTGCCCGAGGCGAGCTCCACACGCGATACAAGCGGGCATAGAATTCAAACAAATACTAAAAAACCGTTTAATGCGTATATTTTTAAAGTATTAATTTAAATATCTGTTATAAGAGGACCGTCGTGGTGCAGAGGCGTCGTGTGTGCATGTAACGGCGTCGGTTTGTGGGTTCGATTCCCACTCGAGGAAATCGGATTTTTCCATCTCCTTTTTCTTCGCTCTTCGCTTCGCAAGTAGAAAGCAAGCAAAGCGCGGTGTTGAGTTCCGGCACTCAACACGCAATGCCTTGAAAGAGGCAGAAAATAGGAAATGGAGTGTCTTAAACCTAGGTTTTCATAGTTCGTGCGGTTCCCTCTGCCTACCCTACCAGGTGCGGAATAAAGCGTGAAGCTACAAAAAAATCTGTAATAATGTAAGTTAGTCTGTAATTTATTTTCTAAATTATGGGTTGACTCGGCTAGGCTACGTATTTCAATATTTATTTCTCTAAATCTCTCTGATTTTAAACACAGCTGAAGCGAAAGTTATTTACGAGTATATACTCACATTTTGCTCACTTCACTAAGTATGACAAGAATGTGACAGAAACATATAACTGTAACAGCAACACATTCATTTATTAATTTAGTAATTTTTATTAAATGTCAAAACACTCCAAGCTCTATGAGAATAGTGAAATTAGTTTTGGAAGCCAATAAATAGTGTACAGTTCGCAAAAGCTCACGCCACTCATGTGAAATTAATCACTTGAGCCCTAGCAGTGGAGCTCGAAAATCACTGTCGTATTAAACGCGAGACGCTCTAGCATCTGTAGCGGGATAAAGAAAGATAAATTAAAATGTCGTCTCGATTAGATAAAACTAGACGCTGAGACGTCGTGAGGCGGTTGGGAAGTATCAAGGTGCATCCACAACGACTATGTTTTCTGTAATATTAAACTTTGCCAACCACACATAGTACCTAGCACCAGCAAGTTAAAGACGGAACGAAAAAGAGCTAAGTATCTTATTTCTACATTTGCTCCACCTTCATAATAATGTGAAAAAATTGCGGGAAAATTAAAAATAACTACAATCGTGCGACACAAAACAAACATGGCTAACTTGATATAAATATTTCAAGCATCTCAAGGTCGACGTGTCCAGCCTCCGCTCCACCGCCGATATGACTAAGTTCCTGTTGGTCTTAATATTTTGAAAACATATTAAAAATAACTTGTATACTCGGTTTCAAAACAAAGTCATTTAAACGCGCCATTGTACCTAAATTCGGCATCACTTCTACATACACTTGCGACGTTAACTTTTCGCACCACGTCAGCTGCCTACCTACAGCAACGGTCTAATCGCCCATTGTAAGGTAATGGTAAGTCATGTCGTTGACTGCGATTATTGGTCTGCTATATTTAAAAGATTGCTTTGTTTATTTGTTTAAAAGTATTTATGTTAATGCATCATATGTGAGTCAAGTCATTTACAACTTGTTGCAGTCGATGTCGATTATTATACATAAAATAAGTAACTGAGTGCAACGATTGTTCTTCTATATTTTGCTATATAAATAAAATTGTAGTGTCTGTTTGTGACCTCAGAGTAACTGTGCAGTAACTGTTAACAAAAGTATGTAATGACTAAATCATGATATAGTATCAATTAATTATAAAAGTAACACTAAGTCTTAATTGCTTACACAAGTAATTCATGTCGTTTAATGAATATGTTTACGATTTAAACTACCTACTAGCACTATATGTACTCCAAATTAATAAACAATACAAAACAATAAATTAGTGTAATAACGTGAGTGCATCTTGGTGAGACGAACACAAATGTATATAAATCTTATTTTATTTCAATATCTTTCGAGATGTCGAGACATTCTTTTGTAATTTCTCAGTTCAAAGTGTTCATTCCGATCGCTGTAACTCACAAGACACAAGTCACAACACTCGCGACACTTCCCTTGAATTTCTAACTTCTATTTTTGATATTATTGTATTTTTTCAGGAGTAAATTACTTTACTAGACCTTGTCTTATTCATGACGACATTGTACAAAGCTGTCATGTATATCTCTGGGGTATCTGCTGAGTAGATGATGTATATATAAAGATATTTTATATAATCAATCTAGGTCATAATCAGTTATTACTTCTATAGCTGTTGTGTAGATCATAATGATGACAATGTAATGCACAGAATAGGAGAATAATTATTAAAATAAAGCATTTATAAATTCTTAGCGCTTCAATAAGTCGCTTTAGAACGTGCTGTTATACAAGCTACCTGTACATTGTAATAGAGCGCCAATTTTGAAGTGAAAACTTCAGCGTTGAGAAAGCCTTACTAACTTAAATAAATTCAAGTAATTGCTAATAAAGTTGACATTTGATTAATTTTAGAAATTAAATTTTATTGCACTACCTTAAATAGTTTGCAATCGTTCTACACAACAACGAGTGTGCACTGAGCACTGAGCAGATGGTTCTAACTGACTGTATTTGCATATCTTAATAGGAAAGTCATTTGAAGCCTCATATAAATAGACTTCGATCAATCGGTTACATAAACCAGTACGAGTTCATACTGATTATTCTCGAATAAATTTATTCGAGAATAATTAGTATGAACTCATATCATATATTTATATATTATATTCTACTTTCCCCATACTGCCATCGCCCGTAGTAGGCCACTACTGGGGCGGGCAACAAAGAGGGTAAGACGCGAGGCGTAAAGTGTGACAGCATTGTTATAGAGCCTTCGACCGACTGTAATAGAAGGAGTGTTCTCAAACCATGCATGCAGTACTCATCTCTATGCAGCCACGAGTAACGTGCATTTTGAATATATAATAAGGTAACTTATCTATATACTGAGCTTTCACTCTATTATGTAAAGATGAAGTTAGTTTCCCCTGGTTTTTGTACATAATATCCTTTATTTACTATTTCCGTCTTGTTAGTCTGAAGCGAGCCTTAGATCTTTCGGGCATGGCTAATGACATTGCAATACACCTCCTTAACCCCTCTGCTAACAATGTTATTCCTTAAAGTTGTCATGCACAGATTGCAATAAAACACTTTGTTCTTCCGCTACTCGGAGACATCGCACGCGTATTAAATATAATAACTTATCATTTACTATAAACAGTATTATCGTGACTTAGTAGCGAAACATCTGCCTGTAAACACAACGATGTGTGAGTTCGATTCCCACTCGGAGAGGACGGATTATTTAATTTAATTTTTTTTCTCCGGCAACTAACTATGCAAGGGCAGCGTTGAGTTTCGTCACTCAACAAGCAATGCTTCCAATAGCAAAAAGCCTGGAACGGAGTGTCATAACACTAAGTTCCTACAGTTCCTGCGCTGACTATTTATTTAGTTTATTAAAGACGTAAAGCAAATTCTAATGATATTTTACTTTAAATAACATTAATTTGTATGCTACTGATTCATTTACGAAGGGGAATAGTTTTAAGTATCAGCAACTATATTAATATGGGCAATGTTTGTGTAATGGAGCAGTAACGATGAGTCGTCGTTGCCTTTGTTTAAGTATTAGTTATTTAATAAGTACGCAAAAATACTAATACATGTTACCGCAGTCCAGCGAGTGGCGGCTGGCGAGCACCTCGTGACTCATATCAGCGAGTACGCAAAATAGATAGAGTAGGTCTCGGTTTTCATGTGAAGAAGAATGTTTGGATTAAGATAAGTTCGGTTTGTCTATTTGTAAATGGAAATTGAAAACTTACTTATTATATTACTCCTTCCAACTACCTAAGTATAATTATGAAGGTATATTTTAAATTGTGATAAAATACTAGTTTTTAAAAAGTTAGTAACGACGTAACGGTATAAAGCCAAATTTTCATATATGTATACATTTTCTATACATATATGAAAGTTTTCAAAACAAATCTATATAGACTCATATTTATTCACATTCAGGCGACTCGCTTTCCTCGCTCTGGCAACTAGGCATGCGCGGCGTTGAGTTCCGCCACTCAACACGCAAAAGACTAAAGTAGGGAAACGGAGTGTCTTAACACTATGTTCTTCTAGCTATAAGCGGGATAAAAAGCATAACATCTATTTCGTAGTGCAGAACGTCTGAAGCTGAATAGAAGATATTAACATTATTAAAAAATATCGTTTTAAGTAATTTAAAACTACGTCTCCAATTATTTTAAAGTTGTGCATTTATTCATCGAATTCATTAAATATAACTAAATTTTAAGAATTATTATTTATGTCACTTTTAGAAAGAATATTTAGCAAGTACTTCTGAGAATATTGTCTAGAACATTGTATTTAATGTACATATTACTAAATTAATTAATATGTAAACTCTGTATAACGACACTGACGGGACGCCGTATTTTGTCGTCGTTAAATGAAGTGTTCTTCTGTGCAAAAAGTATAGTTGTATTTGTGTACTCCTTATTTCCTATGTTTGTCTTTACGGGTTAGGATTGTAAAGCAACCAAATAACGTTCATAGCTGCTAAGCTATTTTTATAATTTTGGCAACACTGGAAATGTACTTGTTAATACTTAAATAGCACACTATTTAATCGTTATCACATCATGGTAGACAAAGTGAACCAACCAAAACCTTGTGATTTTGGCGTTTTTTGGGGAAGGGAATTCGTCGTTAAGTAGAGTGATGCTATATAGAGAGAGAGAGAGAGATCATCTCTCTCGAATATACTGCACGTGTCGGACGTAGGGAAGTCTTAAATCTAATCCTTGTTTAATTATTTACTTAATTACACTCTAGTCTAGTCAGCTAGTCAAGGTTATGGCTGCTATAACTTCAATAACACATTGTCTAGGAACTTATAGCAATTTATTTTAATAGTAAGTATCAACATTATTTAGCTATTTCTATTTGGATTGTATTTGATACAATATTATGTAAATAAATAACTAGCAGGTGATTTTGAGGGAATATTGCTAGTCTGTGTGAGACAGTCTACTGGCACTGCAGTCTGCACTACGAGTACACTGTACGTGCACATGTTTCAGTACACTGCACGTTACGAATAACTAACGAGGGCACTTAATAATTGACGATAGGATCTCCGCAACCGAGCCAACCCACAACCACGTAACATACCGCTAACACGACCTCCGCTACCTCCCACATTGAGTACCGTACCCTGCTCTTAGTTAACCTACAGAGATCGTTTGTGAACAAAAGTGACAGTATAGAGATATTTGGCAGAAAATATTATGTATATATGTATTTGTGTTATTATAACATAGCCCTATTATCGCGATTCTGAATAGAATGGAAATAAACAATGGAGTAGTGTCAACAGATTTATTATGTGTACGTGAAATACGAAGATACACAAGAAAACTATCTAAATATTTACTCACTCGTAATATAATTAAAACATTTCAGAAAAATATTTATATTGTAAATATACGTTTCATTCACATATCTAAATCAGAGACAATAGTAATATATGAAAATTTTCTTGAAGCCTCTCACCGACCTCTGCTGACCCACATTACCTGCCACCTCAAGCCGCCTCACCTGCCAAGGCATCAGCCTAAGAGCGGTTTCATTGTTTGATAAGTCAGATAGTCAGAAAAAGACCATCTTTTGATCCATTGAGCTGTAAACATAGAGCAAGTGCGTCCCCTGTCACTGTCGGCGTTGCATCTCCCACGTGCATGGCGTCACGTTGCAACGTGCAGCCTTCCTTCTCGCAATGCAACCCGAGTCCCGACGCCGCTTGCCTGCAGTACATACGGCTAAACAATTGTTATGGTTCTAGCTAGACTATATGGGATGGATCGTTCTACATTACTGCGTTTATGTGAAAATGGTTAACTAATAACGATTACTTTTGAAACAAATTAACCAATCTGTTACGTATTTATATACTTATAAAGTATGTAAGTCTTAGACGCAAGAATTTTATATTCAATGAATCCACTGTTATGTTAATCATATGTTTTGGTGTATTCTCTCTGGGGACATAAAAACTTGCAGAACTAGTAAGTTTATTATATCACAATGTTACCAGGGAACTAACGAGGGCACTTAATAATTGACGATAGGATCTCCGCAACCGAGCCAACCCACAACCACGCAACATACCGCTAACACGACCTCCGCTACCTCCCACATTGAGTACCTACCCTGCTCCTAGTTAACCTACAGAGATCGTTTGTGAACAAAAGTGACAGTATAGAGATATTTGGCAGAAAATATTATGTATATATGTATTATGTATATATACATATATATATATATATATATATATATATATATATATATATATATATATATATATATATATATATATATATATATATATATATATATATATATATATATATATATATATATATATATATATATATATATATATATATATATATATATATATATATATATATATATATATATATATATATATATATATATATATATATATATATATATATATATATATATATATATATATATATATATATATATATATATATATATATATATATATATATATATATATATATATATATATATATATATATATATATATATATATATATATATATATATATATATATATATATATATATGGTAACAGCCAGAGTGATATAAAGCGATATATATAGTATCTTGCTGACTACCCCGCTAGGGATAAAACGTGAAGTTATGTATATGTATGTATGTATGTGTATGTAATTTATTAATATTATTTTTACTTGATGAATTCGCTTTTTCTATGTTGGTCTTATAATTTTGAATAAATTTTCTATCACTGGAACTGATCTAACTAGATGACATAGTGACTATATCACAGTAATTGTTTTTAAAAAATATGAAAACTCTTTCTTGGTACCTAACCAACCTGACCACTGTGTAAACCGTCATAGCAAGTGTTCCCGGAAGGTAAGGCGAGCGCACTCGCCGCGTCGATTACCCGATTCGACAAATTTAGTAACTCCACGAAAACGTACGCTTACTTTGTAATCTTTTGTTTTGAACATTATTTTACGAGTTCTGGCAGTTTTGAAACGTCGCGTTATTTCAGTAAAATACATTTCTAGTAATGCTAGTGTAGTGTAATTACAAGAGTCATGTGACACATGTGCGGTATACGCTAGGTGATGCAATATATGTCAGTGATTATCAAAAACTGTTATTTAGCAATAAATATATTGTCTTTGTTATGTATTACATGTACAAATTTATATGTTTGTAAATGCGTTATTTTAGATTTTAAGATATATACATTATTCACAAGTCACGTTATAACCGTTATCGACATTACTATACATAAAAACGTGACAGAAGAAAGTTTGAGGGATCTAACAAGTTTAATAAGTGAGATAAGGACACGCCGTGATAGATGCGCGCGATAACTTACGAACCGACTTGTTGTTATGATGTGCGTCTAAATAGAGAGAGAGAGGCGTCGCGGTAATGCCAGCGCGATTAGTTTAAGTGTAGGACGCTTAAAAATAGATGCTAATGATAAAATTAATCCGCTACACCGAGAATAGCCAGTGTTCACGTCACGTCACGTCTCGTCACGTCTCGTCATGTTGTGGTAGATCTATACACGTAGGTATTTAACCTTTGATGCGCACGCGCACGATTCGTTTTGAAATATTGCAATTTGCAAATAGCATTTCACTAATATTGTTACATACATGTTTAGTTACTTGAATAAAATCTTATAAATGAAAATTATGAACACGTTAGGAAGCTAACAAAGCCTTTGTGCTGACTTTTGGTATTAATCCAACATCGTTAATAAAAAGATACAATATAAAATATTGTGTCGTGTCGTATCGTCACGTATAGGTAGGTGTTCGTTGATTTTCGATTGTAAGATGGCAACTAAAAGTTTTTCTATTTTCATAGTTAAAAGCAAAATTCACGATTATGTTCCTTCATTTGACTAGTATTTTTTATTTACAAGTATTAATGACAGTACTTTATCTCAGGTCCGTCTCGTTCCTCATTAACTCTCGTTATAAAGACATTTATTAATACTAGTATGCCAATTTTTTTGTCTATTTAATCACATACATATAAAGACAAAGTTTACGACAGTGCATATGCACTGTGTTAGTAATTCTATATGTATGTACTTACAGTAAATAAAAACAAGTTACATAGTTACAAATTAATAAAGTTACAAGTTAAATAAAAACAAGTACCCTCAAACCAAGTGAACTCGTCATATTATTTAAATCTCATGCCTTAAATGTATGTAACATTTTAAAGCGTGAACACAGCGCTGTGAGGTGAGAGGTGAGTAGTGATGCATCGGTGACATTACACTTGTCAGTTACTTGAGACCTCACCACATCAAGCCAGAGTTATAACAGCTATGACATCGTATGCGGAGGGCAGAGCGTGGATGAAACGAGAAAGTAGCTAATAATTAGTCAAGTCTTATTTCTTGTTATTAAATAATTATTCAGTGACAGCTACGTTAGAGGTAATTCTAGCTAATATCACCACCGCTTGTAACTTGATACTCATTTTTTTGCGTAACCTTTAGTGTTCTTACAAATTTTGTGTTTACATTTGCACTTATTACATATGTAACCACTCTTGTTATTGCAAACTAGTCTTAGAAATACGACACGTTACAATTCTCACACCAAAAGCCGCTGTCGGAGAGTTAATTAGCATTTAAATAATATTATATCTTCTCACCTGTACAGATTACAAGTACCTACAAGTCGAATGTTAACTTTACTCACATCTACTTTTTGTCTGTCATTAAACGCTTCTAACAAAATTATCATTTTAAAATAAATCATCTCTATTATTGTTTCTCTTTATTGTCCGGCCAATTATCGTACAAGTGTAAAGCAAGACGTACACTTTGTACGACGACACCAAACCAGCACCTACTATGTTTCAAGTCGACACGTGTAATAAAAATAAAAGTCGCAGTCGTTAAAAACAAAGTCAGAAAGATGATAGAACGTCGTTAAAGAATCATATCTCGCGACACTCTTTACACCGCCCTAGGGACACTTGACACTGCACGTACCGACATTGTATAGTGTATAGTGTATAGTGTATAGAGTAGGTACAGTGTACACTTGCACAGTGTATGTTTCATGTATATGTGTGTCACGAGTCACGAGTCACGACACTCTGTGATTGTATCTAGGGTCTGATGGCCTCGTTCTAGGAACTAAGACGACACGCTGCCCTTGTTTCAAAGAAAGTCCTAACATTTTTTTCTCTGATTATCTTAACGATGCTCTCGTCGAGTGAAGTATTACTTTTATCGTTATTTTTTATGTTCTTCTGCGTCTATGCATCAGCGCATCCTCTACCAACAGCCCTTTGTATATGTCACGGCACGCTTTTGACAAGGTCATGTCAGGAATATGTTCATGTTTTGATTATTGTATATAATATTGCAAACACAAACTCAGTCAAGTACCAAAAAGCTCGAATGTGTCTAATATTCTCATACATATATGATGTTAGAAATCTCATTATTTTTACTTAGTACTTATGTCACGCCATGGAGGTAGGCAAAAATATACGTATATAGAAATAATATGAAGACCATCGTTGCGCAGAGTATGTGGATTCGATTCCTAGTCGGGGAAGATGAATTTTTTAACTTCCATTTTCTTCGCAGCGGTGACTTCCGCCACTCGACACGCAAGGCTTCAAAAAGGCAGAATGCGGGTAACGGAATGTTTGAACACTAAGTTCCCACGTTTCCTGCGGTTCCCTCTGCTTACCATGATATAAACGGGATAAAGCATGAGGCTGTGTGTGTGTAGAAATAAAATCAAAACTATATTCATCATTTCTATAAAGCATTTTATTGATATAAAATTATAGCGAAATCTTTTAATATTGTATTAACATACCACTGTATTGTAAATTCATTCTGAGCCAACATTTTCTAAAATATATATTATATCTGTACAATAACATATGCAATGAGTAATGCACCAAATATAATAATAATAAGCGTGAAAGTCGTTAAAATTGTATGGAACAATGTCCAATCCTTTTGTCTCTATATACAACTACTAACAAAGAAGTTGTAAAAACGGTCATTAGCTTCATTCCAGTGTTTCTATAGAAGTCCATAAACCAACTTCAAGTACCAAACCTGTTTACTTCATAATTTTAAAGTATCTCCGAGTCTAGAATAATTACTTACCAAACTAGTCATCTAGTTATCTAGTTAACTTTGCAAGTTCAAAGTGAATAGTCTTCTCAGTACATATCAGAGGCTTGATGTCTCTGTACAACACAACACAATATTTTTTGAAATAATGTTAATCAATCGTAAAACAAAAAATAAAGTCAATCAATCTTAATTAACAACATGCCCATGATTTGAAAATCATTTTTAAATCGTACACTATACCTGTATTACAATATACGGTGCGTTCTAATTAATTTGTCTAATTCTCAAAAATTAGCGACCCTGTCCCGCCAGTCTTAATGTATATTTATATACCGCACCTCAGTTAAACATGATCTTTTCTAAATGTGTTAAGAAGGTATTATCATGGCACTGTACACAAAAAAGTAAATATAAGAACAGATCCACCTTTAAACAACATCTTTTTTTCAAAAAACATTAACAAGTTATATATTTATTTTACTTTCTTCTCCAATATCATCGTACAGTACATCTGTATAATATTCTTAGTAATAAGTACTAACTACTGTAAGTGCTATAAGTACTGAACTCGTATCCCAGTAGTGAAACTTTACTGTTAAATGATTGAATTACCGGTAAATTTGCGTTAGCCATGGCCTGTATATTTTCGGTGTCACGTGGGAGGACATACGTACACATACATACATACACAGACGGCAGTACGTACGCCTTGCTTCATCAGTACCAATTACCTCCATCTAGTACGTTAGCTGCAGGCGGCTGCCCACAGCCCACAGCCTCCTCACCGCGCTTCGTGTTCTCACACCTACAATGATATTCTGTTATGAACAATTACTTTTCTAATACATGATTAGTTTTCACAACTACTTAATATTACAGTATTATGCAAAAATAAAGAGTCTTTTAGCTCGCGAGTATTTGGATGCAAAGTTCAAACAAGGCCATCAAAGGATTCAAAGGTATTTTCTTCTTGTTTGATGTTTAAATCATAATTATTTGCTTTTGCTTTGTTAACGATACGACGCGACGCGACGCGACTACAACTTCGACGGCATTCTTTGATTACTTTTCAAATAAAGACAAAGACTTCTTAAAACCACAAACCTCTTTTAAAATAATTTACCCTGAAATTGTTCAGTTTATTGTCGAAAATTGACGAGGACAATGTTCGCGGTAACTTTGGTAAAGGTACTCTTAAGAGCGGTAGCCTTAAATATCAAATTACAAGACATACCTTCCTTAATTAATAAATATCGAAACAAATTGTTTACAAATATTTTACATAAAGACTAAAATATTTCTATAATTTATTATAACGAACAAAATTGTTGTCGTCTAATGTATAATAACTATTATTAACAATAAATGTTAATTTTGAATAAACATCAGAACAGCTTAAACCGACATTTAAAGTTAAACACAAGTGCACTGAATCTGTGCTGCTGAAGCTGCAGTAGTATTTAACATTTCCTGTCACGTTTGAGCGTGTTCAGAGAACAGGATATTGCGGCAGGAAGATGCTGGATGAGGCGGTGGGGATGACACCCCTTAGCCGAGGTAGTACAGTGAACTGTAGTGCAGGAGATAACTCACTAGCTTTTCTTAATAATTCAACAATGAAAATCTTAGAATTGTTTGTTTACTTGCTAGCATACACCTGCATGCATCTAGTATACACCTGATTTCGTCAGCAGTGACTTAGAGCAAGAAAATTGAAAATCATTCATTCTCCCCTCATGGGAATCGAACCCACAATCGACACTTTTACGGACCCTGTGCTGCTCTGCCATGAGACATAATAGTTCTATGATCAGTATATTTTTTGTAACTTGGTAGTAAGTACTAGGCAGAACCTCAACGTATCTACATACCTTATATTTTTTTTTATTTTTTAGCTTCACGCTTTATCCCGCACATGGCAGGGTAGGCAGAGGGAACTGCAGGGACCATAAGAACCTAGTGTTAAGACACTCCGTTATTTAGTCCCTGCTTACTCCGTCCCCACTTTCCGCTGTTTTCGAGGCATTGCGTGTTGAGTGGCGGAACTCAACGCTGCGCTTTGCCTTAGATGCCAGAGTGAAGAAAATGGAAAATAGAAAAATTCATCTTCTCCGACTGGGGATCGAACCCAGTAACCGTCGCGTTACAGGCAGACGTTGCGCCTCTGCGCCACGACGGTCCTCCACGACGGTCCTCGGTCCTTATATTTATTATAGATATAATACAATTTTAACATGTAGTTATATTGGTAACGTGTAGTTTTATCTAGGTTTTGTAGATACTCCTATGCCTATTTAGGAATTTAAATATTCCAACTATATAATTGTTAAAAAATAAAGTGTTAAAAATCGAGGCCAGAAACTTCATATACATTCGTGCATTATGATACGTCGATACGTGCATCGTCGACGAGGTACTGTGTATACGCCATTACGATATTATCATATAGATTTTTAAGTATAATCGTATAATTACTTCATGACTTAGACTTGTCTTGACTTTAACTTAGATATTACTACATATTTAATTTTTCGAGTCCTCTCGGGATCTAGTGCTAGGCGACAGGCGCGATAACGACGCTCTCGCGCTGGGTGACAGAACTTTATACGTTTCATTGTTACAACAACGAGTAAATTTTAATTGAAATATAATATATGAATCTGGTGTCTCGAGAGTGTCGACAGTCGATGTTATATAAATATCGGAAATACTTGGACGAGTGTTGTCAAATTGTAAAATAAAAGTAAAGTATAATTATAAAAGCTGAAGCGTATGTGTGACCGTCATTATTAGACTTTCTTTTTTATGTACATTCTTTAAAAGGACTGACTTTTTGTACGTACATCGGCGGACTCGCGGCGCCGCGCCTCGCCCCCCACACACCGGATGTGCGATCACTTGTGACTTACGCATAGCTTTTTATTTTTTGCCAACGCATATCTTTTTAAGCAATTACAAAACATATTCTTATATTATCTAATAAACATTTTCTATACGTATACGTATACTAATATTATATTGCTTTAGAAAATTAATAAAAGTTTATTGTATACTAATTGTTAACGTAATGATACATATACACTCAATTAACAAATACTTATTACGTTTATACGAGTATAACAACACCAAATGCACCAGAACATGTGCAGTGCACTTCGACGAGTGTTAAGGGAGTGTGACTGTGCGACTGCTCTCAGTATCGGTACTGATAATACGTTACTGATAATAACGTGATAATGATGGCATTGCCTACGTCTATTTATAACAGAACACAGATGGACGCGCGAGAGCGTCGTTATCGCGCCCGCCGCCTGGCACTAGGTCCTGAGAGGACTCGACAAATGAAATAAGTAGTAATATCTAAGTTAAAGTCAAGACAAGTCTAAGTCATGAAGTAATTATGCGATGATACTCAAGAAGGTATATACCTAATAGTATCGTAATTACATATATACTGTATCTCGTCGATGATGTACGTCATCATAATGCACGAATGTATATGACATTTTTGGCCTTGATTTTCAACACATTTTATTTTTATAAATTTAAAGTATTTTTTATATTTAATAAAGATTGATTTATACAACTCTAAAATGATCTAACAGTACTATATAAGAGTTAAAGTTTAACATTTGTATATAGTTAATTATACAATATATAACTTTTTACTATTGTAAAATAATGTAATTTATATATTGAAAAGAGCAACTGTATTTGTATTTCGCTGCCGGCTGCTCTCACCGAAACTGTCTTCCGTACCGGTACAATATAATGTGGTAGCGACATGCTCCATCGAAAAGTTTTTTTTTTATTAAAGAATATTTTGATAGTAATTATGACGTTGGCTGGCTGGCTAGTTAATAGGGATTTAAATAATAATAAGCCTTTTATTCTATAATATGTGGGTGGTCTACAAAATGTATAGTGGGGTGCTATTGTATCAAATTAATTTCATGCATATTTGCGAGATATGCATATGCGTAAATCCTACTGCGCCCAGTCCGCCTCCGCCCCCGCTCCCGCCCCCGCTCTCGCCCGCACCCTCTATGTACGCATATCATTTAATACCGCGTCGCTGATAGCGGGATAGTCCGATGTATTCGTCCGAGCATTCAGATCAGCTGCGCTCTTTGTTAACATAATGACAAACAGATGAGTAAAAATACATAAATACTATCAACTTCTTGGAACTGCATTGAACTTTTTAAGGAAAACATTTTTATATTTATCCCTTGACTTTTCTTCTCTTGTGTTCACTTTATTTCTTGCGTTATTTTATATTTGCGATAATTATCTCATGTGTGGTGTGGTGTGGTGTGTGTGTGGTGCGTAATAAGCGTAATATCACTTGCACGAGTTATATGATACCTCCACCATTTCATACCATCTCGGTAGGCGCGTACGTCTGTTCTTCTTAATACTCATAAGATTTTAGTTAAATAAATGTTTTATTCTTTAGTGTTCATGTTTAACGAAGGTTTTGTTATGAAATTATCAAAATCTTACAATAACAAAAAAGTACTCAGAACAATTACAGTACTTCATTTACGGAAAGCACTTTAAGTAGCAAGTTTTAAGAAAGGGATTAACTTTATTAAAGCGACCCAACACACGTTGACTGCGCGCGGCTGTGAGCGCGCGTCACTGAGCATTCCAGTCAGCTGTCTACTCGATATTTCAATCCAGCAGTCAACTGCAACGCATGTCTATCTACGAGTAATTAACACGTATACTTTTGGTTCACCCTTCATAATTAATAAGCATGTTTATTATTTGCTGGTGCAGTACTTTGGGAGGTTCTTTGGCAAGGCAGGTTAAGTAGGTATTGTATCTACCCTTTCTCTAATTGGGATCTTTAATAATTTTCTTATAAAACTGAGCGTTTAATTTTCTCTGCTTACAATAAAGAAGATATAAAACTATACTGCCTACTCTATGACAATCCCGATAGAGGTAAAGCGTGATGTTATGTATGTACGTACTAAAACATACACACTTTTATCACCATTCTGCGTGGCACCTAGCTTCATGCACACTTCGTTACGCGTTTCCATTTACATCGTAAACAGAGGTTAAAGACTCAGCGTCTGCGGAACGCGCGGGCAGTCGCCGGCACTTCCGCATAACGCGGTGTAACTAAATAAGGACTACTAAGGATTGCATAACCTTTTGCGGAACACACCTGCCATTGAGGCAGGCCGAACTGCCACGAACCAAACGCGACACGTACTCGGTGCGATGTGATGTGCCAGCATGTGGCCGAGACTTGGTTTAAGTGGTATTTACAATTATTTCTACAAAGTAGTACATTTATCCTGTCAATTTATCATAATTATAAGGTATCAGTAACGAAAAGCAACCTTTTTTGTATTTTATTTTTGTGAAGTAAATAAACTAAAGTATATATCTAAAATATGTATATTATAGTTATATATAACATTTTTATACCTTCACGCTTTATCCCGTACATAGCAGGGTAGGCAGAGGAAACCGCAGGAGCAGCAGGAGCCTAGTGTTAAGACACTCCGATCCCTTTTCTAGACATTGCGTGTTGATTGGCGGAACTCAACACCGCGCTTTGCATAGTTACCAGAGAGAAGAAAATGAAAATAAAAATCCATCTGCCCCGAGTGGGCATCGAAGTCACAAGCCGTAGCAGAAGCTACGCCTCTGCGCACAACGGTCCTACGGTACGTTATGTATAATTAATCAAATGCAGCTACAAAACATACAAAAACAACATGGCATTGCTACACATAAAGAGGATAAATAACCAGCCGAGTGAAACTATATCTTTAACTATATTTAATCAGCATAAAAATAAAAAAACTAGGAAAAAGCGAATTTGAATCTATACATGGCATATACTACTTGCAAGTACGTCTACCTCACAGTATAAGGATGCATCACTTTTTACTCCATTTCTACGATAGCTAGTTTATACTTATAATTCACTGTAACGGTTAGATCTCCATCCCAGTGACGATCTTTATACAGGATGATAACAAAAACGAAATCGTGATAAGGATCAATAAACTCAGTATGTAGAGACACCTGACACCATGTATGTGTGTCGTGCAAACGGCATATAATTCACATTCTGTGATACAACTAAAAATTTACGATGTGTACATTTATTTATTGGGAAGCGAGCGCGACGACATCTTTAGTGCCGAGTATATAAATTTCCTCTCACACCATACTATTGAAAATTAAAAATAGAATCAAATGTTAAACTTAGCAGAGAAAGCATGACCAAAGTGTTCCGAAATCGAATGAAATAAATGTGGAGCAGTCTCACACAGGCGCAGGGCAAGCGACCAGTTCGGTCGAAGACAACTTGTTAGCGGCCGAGATAAACAAATCACCCTGTAAGTGCACTCCGGAGGGCCACATGGCGCCTCGAGGACCTAGCGGTTTAATTAAATACTAAAATATGCTAATATTTCCCACGACACCGACTACGAGTACATACAGCTAGTAATAACTTGAACCAACACCGTTCAACAGCCGCTGTTTCTAGTTATCGTAAAACATAACTTTTATCGCAAGAGTACAAAGATGAATACAATTTTTAAAACCAAATAAGGAAGCGTGAATATCTGCACGTACATAGCGCACCGTATGTGAGCGGTCAGCAGAGAACCTCGTTTAGTTCTTGTAACAAAACCATTTGCATGTATCATTTAAGTCTCCACTCATAATTGTCAGATGGACAATGTTATTACTTTGTCCGAGTGTGTTACTGCATGCTATAGACTATAGAGTGTAGTGAGCGTGTAGGTAATAAATTAGTGTTATTACGTCATTGGTTTCGCTTATCTAGCGCGATCGTCGAACCCAGGCGGCGAGTTGCGGCTCAGCGCCGTGCGCAGGCGCAAGCCGGGCGAGTACTGCGGGACTGCGGCCTACCTACCTACCTACCTGCCTGCTGCTCGCTCGTACATCACATATTGTACACTTCAAAAGTGACGGTTGCAGATTTGTTCTGCTCTCGTTTCCTCAATTCCACTAACGTTTACTTTGAAATATGTATATTGCGTCGGACTAAATATAAATATTCCTCACTGCTGGTGCATTTGATTTGAGGTGCTGCTGCATTTGAAGACTATAATAAATCAAATTAATAATTTTAAGTGACCACTGTAGGTACGATTTGTAACGAATAAGTGTAACACAAACGTGTGTGCCAAATTATTCGTATAACAGTCTAGTTCCGAAGCACTCGACATTATAAATAATATTTTTATAGGACAAAGTGAAAACCCTGGCTACTTGAGCGACAAATACGATGTACATTCTTCTAAAATAAAATACTGTCCGAGGAAAGTTTGTTATCTTTACAAATATAGCCATTTATCAAAGCAACCTTTTAACAAATAGTTTTCTCAGAAGTAGAACAATGAGTAAATATGTAATTGAATAGCCGTCGGCGTGGTTTAGCTAATGAGCCCGCTCGTCCCTTAGCGCGCTCACCGCCATGTGGCTGGTGATGGCGTACTTTTAAGAAGTTTTTTGGTATTCTGGAAACTTGCCATTAACCAGTATTGACGCGTTGTTCCGGTTAGCATGCGCTATTGTCCGACCGTCAATGCTCGAGCGCCGCACGACCGACCGACCGACACTCGGGATGCACTCGTGTCAACACTCAACTGCTCCCGTCACATTCACTCTCTCGTAGACATTATTATTATAGCTGTCACGTACAGTCATACATCATAGTCATCCATTTATAAAAATATATTAATCTACATTTTATTAATTTATAAACACATTATGTAAAACTCTTAAATGTCTATTAACATTATAAATTAGTACATGATCTTTTTTTTCATTTGCATTTAAAAGCTTAGCTATCTAAAACTCAGAATTCGCTGACATCTGCATATAATAATGTCATACTCACTTAAATTAAATATATAATTAGAAGTTGGTGTATTGAATGCGGTCATACTGCGTACTGCATGAGGGATAGAGGGCATCTATCACTGACGCCACCGATCACGACGCGGGTAGAAAGTGATAGCTGCGAAATGCGAATACACCGCTCAGTACGAGACGCGGTAGTGGGGGAGTCTGTTAGTTGACGTTACCCGTAATGTCCCAATAATTAAACGATGGATGACATGGTTTAGAGTCAAGGTATAAAATATATCGATCAAGTGAGAGTTCAACTTACCTGCAGACACAGGAATCCGTATATACGTATTTCACTTTTATAAGCAATCGATAAACTCAAATTTACGATTATTTTCATTCATTTTGTATGAAATAATAAATTTGTAGTAGTTTATTTCTGTGTTAAGCTCATGTAATTATAAGTTAAACATTTTCATTTTCTATAAATTCTCACTTCTCGACAAATTTCATAAGTTTATTCATAAATTTCAATGAACTACACCTAATAAGAATCGACAAACTTTAATCTGCAGTCGTATTAACTAAGATTGTATGATACGAATGACATTGTAACTTTGTAATAATTTCTTCCCTTTGTTTGTTTATGACGGATAGACAGAAAGACAACAAGATGGTCCTCAAGGGTACCATTCTTTTTCCTTTGAGGTTCAGATTACTAAAAATAATAAATTACACATTTAAAAATTCCAAATATTTTATCTCGTATTATCACTCGACAGCTGGAATCCAATTTGAAAGTCTGCCTATCCATTTTAAATGCGCGAAAGGGCACTTAAACTGATAAGAGCCGATAAGAAGACGATATTTTAAATTTTTAAAACCTCTGTCGTGTTTAAATTGAATATTTGAAATGATTTTCAGAACAACTCATATTTCTTAAAATTATTATTGGTAAATTATTTTACGTATACCTACCCTACCTATATATATATATATATATATATATATATATATATATATATATATATATATATATATATATATATATATATATATATATATATATATATATATATATATATATATATATATATATATATATATATATATATATATATATATATATATATATATATATATATATATATATATATATATATATATATATATATATATATATATATATATATATATATATATATATATACATATATATATATATATATATATATATATATATATATATATATATATATATATATATATATATATATATATATATATATATATATATATATATATACTTTTATTTGTAATCGGTGAGCCAACCATTATAATATCTTGTTTTTGTACACGACGTTATGTCCTAAAGAAATTAATAACCGTACAAGTACATACAAATTGGATAGTAATATTTTTTCTTGTTACTCATCTATGGATGCTTTTATTTGATTTTTTTGCCTTATCCATTAACTTCTGGCGGGCTCTCGTGCTTTTTACGTGCGCTTATAATTTCGACACAGTCATATAAAGGGAGCCTTTCTTACCACTTTTGCTTTATATAAAGCTTCTTAACTTTCTTACTCTTGTTTTTATTATTATTCTTTATATAACTCTATTTCACTTATTCAATCGACGTGCTGAAACCAACTAACACGTTCTTCTTTATTCCCACTGAGACATTCTCGCTGGTACATACCATTCCGCGTGCCTCTTCTTTGCTGTTTAAATTCTTTATTGTTAAACTGACTCTACATACCCTGTGACCCTCCGAAGAGTTCACATTTCCATATCGTTTATATTTTTTTCGTTGCTCTTCTGTAAAATTTCCCATCGGACTATAACAATATTAGCACCACAAAGAATTGCATTGAACGGCAGCAATACGTCTTGCTATATTCATTTGATATCTTCCATGTCTACTTATCACACCGCCCAGATATACTACTTCAATCACTTGTTCTAAATATGTTACCTTTTACAAAAATCTTTCATTGTAACTTTTCTTCATCTTTTTCAAGTATTAGAACCTTCTGTTACTTGCAGTTCATCTTAGACCATATATATTGAATAAATCATCTTTTTGAGTGCTAACTGATGTCTGCAAATCGCATTCTGACGACATGCTACTCGTAGCTCCTTTTCGCTCACAGGCAGAGATATGTAAGAAGATTATTTTACAGCCTGCATCAAGGCTTCCTCCTGGATATTCTTTTTTACAATTTCACAAAAGCTTGAAAAACTTATTAGTTTATAGACAAAAAAATCTGTACTCATGCCGAAGGAAAAGATAGTGTACACAATGCATTTCTAGTTCCGAAGCTGTTGGCAGTGAAACATTGGTATTCCAGAAGAAGAATGAAAGAAAATAAATGTTGTAGAGATGCAAACTCTTCGGAGGATATGCGGAGCCATCTTCACTGACTAAATCCGCAATACACAGGATGGTAGGTACCAGCGAGGATATCACGGTGAGAATAAAGAACTCAGATGTTTTGGGCACATCGAACGAATGAGTGATGAGAAAAATTTTTATATTTATCTGATATCTCTTTAAGTTGACTGTCTGCCAAGTTTAGGTGATGTAACACAAAGAAATAATAAAACTACTTAGCAAGTAAGATTAGTAGAAAGCTGCCGTTTTCTTGTTGTGAATGTTTATTTACTAATTGAGTGGAGAGTGAAGTGAGGAAAGCGTGTGTCGAGATCGTGCCGCGATTATTGTACGTGAGCGCTGAAACTAGCGCGGCCCGCGCCCCGCCCGCCCCATCGGCATTTACAGTCACTTGATCTTGAAGTGGACCACGTGTCAGCTACTTAGTTCACTACTCTTAATCTTACTTACGTTTAAATCATGTATCTAATATGTATGTTTATAGAAGTTCAAAAGACATCAAGAGCATCCTTCACATAGACACGTAGACATAGTCTTCTGAAGAATCTGTTTAAAATTGTTACTTGTATTGTCGACTAACAACCTGACACCGCAGAGATTGTTTTATAGAACTGTCTTATTACTTGTTAAAGCATTATAGAAAGATAGAAAAATATTTAACAAGTGGTAAGAGCGCTTGGGAATTTCTAATAGTTTAAGTTTATTAATGTATCTAGAGACACGTTTGCGGCTGCTTCATCGATATTCTCTCATTTACTCTACTATAATACGTACGTATTGTACTTATATATTATTTTCTTCAAATCACTTGGTCTATGAAATATTTCTTCCAGGTGATTGTACTTTGTTTTGTCATCTAGTAACGTGCTCTCACTGAAATTTCCGTAATAGATAGAGTTTAAAAAATAGGAAGATCAATATGATAGTACCTACTATATACATAAAAGGAATTACATACAACAATATTGTGCATTCGATACTTAATTACTTTGTTAGATATACAAAACAATACTAGTTCAATTATTATTTCATTACCATATTTTAGTAAAATAGACGGAGGATAATTAAAGAAACGAGACGTACACATTGTGTTGTCCCAAAAAACGACTACTGCAGGAAGCATAAAGAGAATATAAATTACGTTGACTTTGTTTTTGAGAAATAGTGCCAAAACTGGGACACGTGCATATTTAATGACACTCAGAGATACCTTTTATTTCAAAAGAATTGCATCTCATACATCCTGCTAGTTTTGCGAAAGAAACTTTGCATGAGAAATAATTTCCTCCTTTAATTCAATATATAATAATTCAATAGTCCACAGATGTACGAGCCGTGCGTGACAGTTTGTTAACCTGTTACGTAACGTGAGCAATCCGAGAGCCACTTCAAAGTGTATCAGCACGGAGCAAGTGGGGCGATGCGAGGATCCCGCTCCGACTGATTAATTGCAACAATCAAGCGAATCAAAGTCCTCGGCCAGTAGAGTGCACTTGCACATGCACACTGTCTGTGTGTGTGTGTGTGAGTGTATGTGTGCTCGATGCGCCATGGTAGCGACTAAGTGCTCCGCCTCGTTACCATCATTCACTTAGATTCTGAGGCGTCCCTATCTGGTCCGGTACTCTTTACAATCTCAGTCTTTCTGTGTTTAAAGTAACATTTCAATCAACTATAAATACCAAATGATTTACGCGTGTCGTTGACGGAGCGGTCACTGAACTATCTTCAACTGTCTGCAACAGACGCAGCACTGTGCCAAAAATTACCGTGACCTGTATATTTGTTCCGACTCGCACACGACGTGTATTCTGTACACGTATATACTCTGTATGTTCCCTAAACCTTGCATATTATTAGGACACCATTTCGGTTCCATCGCCTCATATTAATAACTTAATTTCCATTTACGTATATTAGTTTCTGGCTCGGATTTAATAATTAACACGAAATAAATATATTTTAATGAATTCTTTGCAACGCTATGAATTTTACATACATTTTGGGACTAAGTGGTGTTTTAACACTTTAATCCGCAGCCGACGCGCGACGTGAGGGTCCGCTAGAGACCGCAAACTTACAAATAGACGTAAGATATATTTAGTAAATTATTAACGATTTATGAACTGAGTATGAACGATAACAGATAATGTGCTAAAGGCCGAGCTCGAGACGGAGCGCTGAAAAGTGGAGGCGGCGGTTATTTCCGATTCCACTCTGACTCGCCACTGCTCAGACGCGCCTTCGATATCACATCCTATACATTATACTATAAGAATTTTATTTTCTTTGTACTATATTATTGTATATTTATCGTGACATAACTGTTGTACCTACCTAATGGTTGCCGCACTTTGCCTGGTTTTCTAGAGCGAAGGAAATGGAAATAGAAAAATCAATCTTCCCCGAGTGGGGATCTAACCCCCAAATTGTCGCAGTTACATGTAGGCGCTTACGCCTCTGCACCACGACGGTCCACCTGAAAATTTTTAAGCTTCATAAACTAAGACTAAATCTAATGAATTAGTTATATACTGATTTACTATTATATCATATCAGAAGTCAACAGCTTTACTGCGTACATGAGTCAGAATCTCTCACAGATAATATTTACAAGTAGGTTAGTCTTAATTGCTATTTCTTAACGTCGTGACGCGGCGTCCTGTTCCTCTACTCGGTCGGCCGGTCGTTCATTAAAAACTCCATAAAAGAAGGTAGCTTAACGCGGTGCTATCGAGGCCGCTATTATTTTCATTGCAATTTATGGCATGTTGTAATTATGTTTGTCGAAGGCGAGAACGCAAGTTATGCCGCAGTGTATGAGGCAGATATCAAGAATGCGCCCACGACGCAAGGTGGTCGAGTGCACAGCCTCGCTCCTGTTCCGCCGTGACTCGGGACTATCACGCTAATATTATTGGTATACCATATTTTGTAAAAAACATTAATAAATATACCATACTTTGTAATCTAAACGCAAGGGCAACTACCAGTTCATTTATCAGTATCAATATATGTTATTTACTTTACAAATGGGCACTCCGTCGTGGGAGGAAACTTGAGTAATGAGTATCATCCCCGCTCGCCTCAGCCTCAGTCGCGTCTACGACTACTATCACTTAGCCCTGTCGCTATTACCTCATATCGTATTATCTAAAGTAACTCGCCCTTCACTGTGAAGGTTACGCGCAGATCAGTATGCATCCAACATTTATTTTATTACTTTGTGAAGAACTTAATCTTACCACACTTGCATATTTGATTCTGTACGCTGTGGTCGAAAAATACTTTTTTTTTATTTTAAACACAAAGTATAAAAATAATTTTTAAACATAGCAAGCATATTAGCATAAAATATTCTTTATCAAAGTCTATAAAAGGCCTAAAAACCAGTGTTGTGTATCATGTGCTTTTTATATAATTTAAATATGAAGTTTTTATGCAGTATGAGGGCCCTGGGCCAGTAGTGGCAGCGGTCGGTAAGTCGAGCTTTGTTAGCTTTGAGCTGTGCGACACACGTGTGCTGCCACATCGCGCGACACGTGCAGCGCACGCGCACGGCGGCGCAATGCGACGCCCATATATCATGGTAGAGTAAAAATATTTATTTACTTAATTATGTATTTGTCAGTATGACACATCTAAACTGTAATAGTAGTTACTGAAGCTTTTGTCTACATTATGATGTATAAAAGAAAGACCATCGACCGTTGCACAAGCGCTCGCCGAGTTAGCGATTGAAGAATGAAAGTTACATACAATTTTTGTTTTATACATACTGATATCCGGTGAAGTCCATTCTTTGGAATGAAGTAAAGTCTAGGCGGGACTATGGCATATATAACATGAACACTAAAATTATATAAGAAGAGGAAGACAAACAAAAATGATGTAGGATATAAATTCATACATTAATAACTATGAAGTACGCGAGTCAGCCGCCAGCCGCCAGCCCGCACCCGCAGACGCGGTGTCGGTGCGCTGAGCGCTCGCTCTCCTGTGATAATTGTAATTGGCTCTCTTTGACTTGCGCCGGTGCAGTGCAGCGACGACTACTGATACGATGATACGATAATACACATGATTGCATCACTTTGTGATTACGGAATATTCAAACACAATGTTGCGAGTGCGGAACATAAAGCGTACAGTAAAAGGAGTACATCGTCCAAATCCATATTTAAATGCAATTATCGTAGAAGTAGAAAACTAATTGTATACTTTGTTTGGTTGTTTTGTTGATAGTAAGTATATTCTATAGGGTAACTCAGCACTGCACGTGGAAGTCAGTCTGGTTGTGCCACATATCAAAAACTTGAAGCAGCGCTTGGAACTCGGGAGTCGGAGCTCGGGACCCAAGTTATTTTTAAAACATATTACTTGACTGATCTTAAACTATATACAAATGGTGTGAAACTACCACCAGCTGCAGCACCAGGTAACAAATAGCAATACACCCTCATATTCGACTGCGTTTAACTGACACGACTCTAAATAATATTCATTTGCTTCTGAATCTCGTATAAGTAGTACATAAGTCACTTTGACAGCGACCGCAGTGTTATTGTGACGTCACCACTCACCAGAACCACTGCTGTCGTCGATATCGTTAGTGTCAATACTGTACTTTGACCGTGACGTGATAACAACATGTGCCTTCCAAGACATTACTGTTTGCAAACATCTCCGTACCGCTACGTAGGAATTAAACAGTTCAAGTTTTCACAACATTCGATTTATAATTTAAGTATTATAGAAGTATTATAATTTAATATGTTTGGAGGCATATGAGTTATTTATTAACAATGAATTTAAGCATTCGTATGTCAGATTTTTTAAACGGACAAGCAGTGGTTTGTCGCTCGTTGGCAGCTATCGACAGAATTTGGTTATGCCCAAACTGTATTATTATTTACTTTGTCTTGTTATGGTAAAATACTTAAAGAAAACATATAAAAATTTCAACGCACCGCGACTCGAACTGGCGCCTTTTTGCTAACCGTGCAAGTGCTCTCATCACTGAGCCAGGTGTTCTTCATCACGCTGCGTCGTTTCTTATATGCTTTATACAACTTATTTCGTTGTTAGCATCTCTGTAGGGAGATTTTTATAAATTTCCGATATTTTCACATTTTCACCATAATATCTATATTATATACTTATAAAGCTTAAAAATAGATGAATTTTACCATTTATTTAGTTTATGTCAAATTTTATTTAGAAAGAAACTACCACGTTCATTAAAAAGTATGTTCATTCGAAAGATGCCAGAAAACTAAATAATGCCAGAACTAAAATGAATGCGTCGATGCTGCGCTGCCACTGGTCGACGCGAGGCGACGTGAGTGTGACATACTCGTATGACACCGTTGTATTATTCAGTGGCCCGCTGCCGTCGAAACGGGGAGATGTCACGACTCAACGCATCATGTCTTTAAGCCGGGATGCATTATTGCTTGTGTTACGACCTACGAGTTACGGTGATAATAACGATATTACATATCTATGAATAGAGTCACTTTTTGGACACTTTAAATGTAAATAAACATTACGTTGCGACGCGATACACGACAACATTTGTACTAATTGCATGTAGATCACAAAAGCAGCTTTATATTTTAACTATTATATAAAACTTGTATTAATCACTCTACGACGTCTCATTCAACTTGCAAGTGTTTTCTCCGCTCTACGCTCAGGGCCGTAGTTGCACGACTCACGATTCCACTCGCAGGTCACAAGCAATTCTTATTATTCTTGTCGAAGTAAGCTAACTTAAAATAAAACTAATAAAATCAAAATAATTTTAGAATTACGAATAGTACATATATATATATATATATATATATATATATATATATATATATATATATATATATATATATATATATATATATATATATATATATATATATATATATATATATATATATATATATATATATATATATATATATATATATATATATATATATATATATATATATATATGCGTGTGTGTGTGTGTCAACACAAGAGTTCAAGCGCAAGTCGCTGGTAGCTCGGCGCCGGGCGACGAGTACTACCTGCCCGATGCTTGCTACTACTTATTATTAAAACTCAGCACAAGTCGCAACATTCCTCAGCGGTACGTCTCGGTATTCATGAGGTGAGGGCATCCATTGTCGGCGTCGCGCCGTTCTGATTTCACGCCCCCCACCTCACCCGCGCCTGCACCGCCGCGCACTCCCCGCGCCGCTCCGAGCAGCGCACTACAGCGCATCGTCTATTGCAGTTGCACAGATTTGTTTATAATACTTAATCTAAATTCCACTTAATATGTTATATCTGTGTAAAGTAGTAGTAAAGTATTAAAGAAAAGCACAAAAATATTATCTCACGTGTTTAGGCTGAAACCATTTTTGGATAAGTTTTATGCACTTTACTCAAATAGACTGGGTGTTACTCGACTGTATTATGTATGTATTTACAAAATATTAACTCATATATTTGAGTTTTCATAGTCATCATAAATTCTGATTTTTATAATATAATGGATATTTGATGCTGTCTGTTGGAAAAGTTACACTACACGCTACACTAACACTAACAGTTAACAAAAGAAGTAACACGAAGCGTCTTCTTAAAGGAATGCTGTGATATTATCCTATAGTATCTAGCTAGCCACCGTCGATGCCGAAGTGTGAACGTGACCTGTCCAATCTACTTAGCATGTCGCCTGTCGCCTGTCGCCTGACGCCTCCGTCGCGATCGTCCGTCCTCCAGAAGTGAGAACTTGCGTACTTGAATGTTCGGGCCTAGAACTAAACAACGTGTTCAATTTACATTTAAATTGTGTAAACAATTACTCGTGGCAGATAGTGTTCCACTGTTGACATTGGAATGTAGACAGGCGCTAAGTAAAGCAGATAAGTACACCAGCATACTAGATACAGTTCATGTACTTTTGTATAGAATATGTTGTACGATGAACCTACGATGTGAACCGCTGTGACACGACTGTCGACGGACCGACCGACCCTGAGCCGCTACTACTTGCTTTTACATATTATGTATACGAGTGTGTATAAAAACACATAAAATAGACGAATAGCGATTATATACAAAAACCGGTTTCTTGCCCCACTTGTAGGACGTTCAACTGTATTTTTGCTGTCACATTGCGCAATATCTGCCGGATCGCTGCGTCGTCGTCGACGTCGACGTCGTGAGTGCTTGGACTTTTCTAATGATAAATATTGTAATGTAGGTACACAGAGCAACAAGTATTACATAAATATAATGGAAATTCAATAAATTTTCGTTGAGTATTGAACAACGCTATTGACGCTTGGAGATTACTAAAAAAAAATAATTAAACGCAACGTTCAAAATAAAAACATAAGATACATTTAAATTATCTCAAATTAATAAATTTGCGTCGCAACTCGCCATTCCCAGAAGTAGTCTAAGACAATAGAGTTATTTAAACAAAACGTGCTGTTATCTGTCCTGAGTGGCTCCACGATGCGGTGCGGTGGAGCGCGCTGCGGAGGACACGAACAGGCGGAGCCCTCGCGATAAGTACAGCTACTGCAGCTCCTTGCTCCGTCCCTGCCGCCCTGCTTCGTCCTCATGTGAGGCCCACCAGGGCAATCGTGCTTACAACGTATACCATGAGCAGTCATTGTGTGATACAAATAAAGTAAAAGTAAAGTCACAAGAACCGAGTTTTAATTATAAAATTTAATTGTACATTAATATTTGTTACGATATAATAAGAAAACGACATCGCAGCTCACCTACATCCTTGTGTTATGACTTTGATTACACAACGTTTTGTAAGATCCGCTTAATTTTGTAAGGAAATACGTAAGTGGCATTCCCCCTCACCTGTGGGTGAGTGACGAAACCTAGCGAGAACGAAAGTATTAGCGCTCTGAGAGTCTGAGACGAGACACCTGATGAGTCAACTCATTGACGACCGCTTTGTAATTACAACACAACTTCGACCTCGATGCGAGTGTCGCGCGGGTGCCGTAGTCACCACACGTGACTAGTGTGTAGGGTAGGGTATATACGGGTTTGATATTTTTAAGAGTAATAAATACATCGCACGTTTGTCTTCTCCGCAACGCCCGACAAACAGACATTGCTGTTCAGTCACATCGAGGTCGCCAAGCTCTAAATAATAAGTATTAATATTTAAAAAGGTACAAAAACACTAATTCCTACTAGAGAGCCGCGCTAATGACTTGTGACAAAAAGTTACATTATTATAGATACTCATAACATCGAGTGCAAATTGCAAAAAACGAGCAAAAGAAAAGATTTTTTACGGCGACCCGTCGCGTCCGGAAACTAAACCTGTTTTTTGCAAGAGACTACGAGCGACGCTCGGGACACGTCAGCCTTTTGCTTCAAATTACAGACACCAACCGTCTGCGTCGCCGCGACACAGCGTGCCCCTAGTGCCCGTCACTAGTGCTTGCTCGCTTCTGGACTTGGTTTATATATTTCTTGGTGACGTTCGAAGGTCGTTGCTGTTCACGATCAACGTTAACGCACAGCCGTCGTACCGTCGTATCGTAGCGTCGTATCATACCGTCCTCGGACAAATAATAATCCAAATACAAGTAAACATAAACAAAATAACACGATACGTATATGTAGTTGTGTTTAAAATATACGTAAATGTATTTAATGATAATTGAAACTATCTTATGAATAAAATACACAGTACATTTATAATGTACTCGTCTCGTATTCAGGTCATTTCGCCGTCATGTATAATATACCTATCTAATAAAGTTGTTTCTCTATACCATTTGCAGAGTTCCTTTAAAAATAGTGTAAACTTTACAGAATTGGACCGCTCTTATGTTTAATGTGGAGATGTTAACTTATAACAGTAAAGGCAAACAGGTCGTAAGCATAAGAAGTACAGTGGTGACCTTGATTACAATGACAAGTGTATGTAGAGCGTGAAGTGCATCGCTCAGCGCGCGCGTCGAGTGGAGTGGCAGCGACCGGCGACGGTGCGTGGTGGCGGTAGGTGGCAGGCGGTACGACACGGCGAGTCGGGGCCGCGGTACCGTTGTACGCTGGCGAGTGGTGACTGACGGCACACCTACTATTAAGGTCACTACTTCAACTTTACTGACTATGTAGGTACACTGTGCAACGTAACGCTAGTAGGTACTTAGTTTTCGTTAAGTAGAATAGTAAAATATATATAAAGTTAAATTTATAGTATATTCTAAATTAAGTAACTATATAAATAACTATTAACCACAGACACAGCGGTCGTCAGACAAGTCAGTTAGTCATCGCAGGCGTTTGTGAGTAGTAGACGAGGCGGACTGTGCCGCCGGCAGCCGGAGCCGGCCTATTGATATTAGTAGGTACATTATTTATTGCAATTTGTTCTATTAATGAATTACTCATCCTGCCAAGATACAGCACTGCGTTGAATTCTGCCATTCAACAGACATTACCTTGAATCAACCCTGTACAAGCCCCACGCTACCTCCGTCAAGTGAAAGTGAGTCACTCTACAAGGAGAGTGCTGAGTGGGGAGGGGAGACGGCACCCTTTGACCTAATTATAATGCTCCAAGTTTACACAACTCAAGAATTTGAATAAATGACATTTTTACCGAGTTGAAATATCTTTATCGGCTATGTAATTGTACACTGAATCAACAAAATTGTTTTTGTTTCGTTCACAGAGAAAGGCGTTAGGAACTCATTTAGCAAACACAAACATTAGTAGGTACTTTGCAAAATTGTGCTGTTACGACTCACGTCGTTTCCGCCATTTCCATGTAAATATACGGATATTTACAAATATAAGTATTTAGAAAGTCTCTCTTACTCCTTAACAATATTTCCTTCAATATATACCTATTACAATAAACGAACACTTTGGAACATTCAGCGCAAAGTGCTGACAGCGATGCAGACAGTAATTAGGCGATAATGTGTACGATAGCGACACGTCGCTTGTGGGGCGACTTCATTTCACTATCACCTAACCTATGGTCCCGCTCCCGCTCCCGCTCTCGCACAAGTCTCGTCGCAAGTCGCAACAAGACATTCATTGAACGCTTCTTGTTATCGCGGCAACGCGACCGGATGTTAAATTATCTACACAGAAATAAGCGTTTGATACAAATTGAAAGATATCGACAGCACCTCCTATAAAGGCTTATTATTAAAACAAAAGCGTGATGACAATTGTAACGACTTCGACATAGTGAGCTTAGATATTAAATAATGAACTATTGTCTATACTCTAACAAGTATTTCTCCTTCGTATTACTATTTTCACTTCGGCGGTTATCTATTTAATAAACTAAACATATATATTAATGACATCATTATATTTATATGTTTATTATAACTTCACGTTAAATTATAACTACTAAATTACAACACTCTTCGGCAACTAATAATTGCTAAATCGGTTGATCAAGCACAATTGGTTTAATTTAATACTAAAGGAGTAATTAATACGTCAGCCCTTTACGTTTTGTCACTAAAGGTGTGGTATGGTTAGACTCAAAGTCAGCGGTGGCTGGTGTACCCTGCTGTACCTTGCTGTAACCTGTGTATCACGTGTACCCTCATGTGCCTAGTCATACCCTGTGCGCCCAGTCAACTGCAAATTTCTACTAACGTGTAGTTAGCGTCAGCTATAACGACCTTAAACAGGAAATTTACTTTGAAGGCGATAGAAGACAATTTAGTTTTAAATTATTAGAACTACATTTTAAAGAGTGTGAACAGAGACGTCACGTTAACGTCAAACGATCAACATCGTACTCAACCTCCAGCTTAGTAGTTGTGTTCACAACTGTAGGCGTTCTTGAAATGTTTTCTCTTGTTCGGAATGTGTAATTAATAGTGTATGTATATTATAGTAGTGTAGTATACTTTAAAATGTGGTAAAGTATTATATAAAAGTTTTCTTTGCTATTTTCTCTCATTGCTTTACAGATAATAGCAAAGAATAAAATAAATACTTAAGTTAACCTAAAAGCAATAATAAAGCATGCAGCCGGTCTCCGAGTGCACCAGCGCGGTGCGGCGCGTGCGCAGCCGTGCGGGTCGGAGCAGCGATCCGGTCGAGCTCGGAGATCACGACCACTTGCCTTATTGTTGTGAAGCAAGACGCTTGAGCGTGTCAGTTGCTGAGCTATGTTCCTTTTTTGTTCTTTTTGTTAATAATAAATTCTGATCGATATCTCTAGTACTCATAATTTAATATAATAATTATAATTTCATTGTAATTATTATATTAAATTTTGTTGAACTACACACGAAGGTTGAATTAACGATATAATAATATGTGTAGCAAGAAAGTGGTACAAAGGTACTTTCGCACCACTTTCTTTTTATACAATATACTATAGATTATATTATGATTTTCGCGACAAACTTTGCTTTACATATTAATATATTACTACTACGTATACCGTATAAAGAAACATACGCGTAAAAGAAAACACGCAATAATGAGACCTTCGCACAATCCTGTTTTACTTCATTAAGGCGCCGATATTCAGACACGAGTTGAACGAAATTTCAAAGAGTTTTATCAAAAGCTTTGATAATTTAATAATGTTGCGAGGACCGAGACCAAAAATAATTGTAGGCAAAAATAAAAACAATTTTTGTAATAAAAATTACTGATGACTTTTGTAATAAAAATGACTTTCATGAAATTACTCTTCTCAAAAAACAAATACAAGCTATTAAATTTAATAGTATCAGCTCCATACCTACACATGTATGAGCAACATGTAAACATGTACCTGCACTTGTAAAATAAAGATTAAGTAACTATGCTTTCACATTTTACTTCCAAAAACAGTTTTGTTGATGAAATTAAAAAATTTTGACATTCTTCTATCTATTATTCATTTGTAGGCAATAGACAGTATGCTGTAGGCGGCAGGCAGTGTGCACCTCTCCAGAATCAACAGCTATATGCCATAATTTAAACTTTAAACATGACAAAGTACGCTTCAGGTGTGAAAGCAAGGCTAATTAAGCTCTCGTCACGCCCACATAATGTCAAATTAAGTGTTTAATTATCGAACAGACGGATAAACCTACTGAAATGCTAATGTACTCGATCATAATGACTGAATGGAGAGAGTATATTGAATTGATTCATGGATTACTTTCATTTTCTTCACATACGATATACTTATGTTACAGACACATCGGCTACTCGTCATTTCTGTGTGTGTGTCTATGTATACACACAATAAGAGTGTAACTGATCGCTTTCTGTAAGAGTACATGAGTTGTGTATGTTCCATACATTTCCTAAAGTTTGTTTAGCATATGTACCATCATTTTTTAATTTAATGAGAATGACTTTTTGTGTTGTGGACGCCAATCTCAAAACCAGCTTAACCTATTAGCGATTGTGACTAAAAAGTATTTTTCTGTTTGTATAACGTTTGTTATTCAAAATATATCTTAAGATGATATCTTGTATAACTCTAGTAGCTCTCTTACGCCTCATTTCGTATACAAACCTTGCCAGACATTACTAGTCAGTGTTGCTGTCATAAGTGGTACCAACTACCACGCTGCGCCTGTCGCGTGTACATCCAATAGTGACCCTGTACCGACCGACCGTGTCGCGAATGTGGATGTATCCGCGACTAGGATCTGCAGATCTGGGGACTATTGTCCACATCACATCGGTTTATTTTCGCTCAAATCCATTAAGTACGTACAAACTCAATAACTAATGACATTAGTGTACAATCCGACCGATTTTATATAGAAGCCATTGCTAGTCCCAACCACCTCGCCACCTCGCTACCTCGCCATCTACCAATAGCAGTAATATTTATTAATTTGATAAATTATATATTTTCTCGTAATATTATATGTCTATAAAATACAGAAAACGTCAAATATTGATTATTCTCGATTATAAGTAAATACTCAAAACAAATTGGCGGTCATCAAATATGTGCACGTAAATCAAATATGTGCGCACTCCAACATCACCTACATACTATATTTTAGGAATAATTATGTTAAGAGAGACACGTTTCAGAGGCGGCACGACACGTCAAGGCGTCATGTTAAAATCTCACAGAATGAATTACTCCGCGACTATTCTGGCTTCAATTGTTCAAGTCATCATTCACAGATTTTTTTAATTATTGACACGTTACAAATGATATTTTTGGCCGACTAGTCCGCCGACTAGACGGTTTCTGTAAAACCAACTAGTCGGTCTAATCGGCTAGTCAGCCAAAGCTATAGTCAGAACAGCTCTATATGTAGTCTAATTCATTATATGTACACTGTATTTGTATTACAGTTGTCACGCAAGTGCATGTGTGTGTGCTAGTCAACGTGGACCGTCATTAGCTCTCGTCTCGTCGTCGTTGGACACGCTGCGCTCTGCGGCGGTCGTAGACACAATTAGCGGTTGAGTTTCCCAGAAATGTCTTTGAGGCGATTGAAACTTTAGCTGCGCCGGCGCACCGCGGAGTTCCGGACAAAGGAACCAGGTCACAGCCACCGACCCCTCTTCCCGCCCACCCGCGACTGACCAACAGTATGATGATATAGTAATTAATGACATGTTAAGACATTCATCAAAGAATCATCTAAGGAAACGTCTGTATTTACTGTGGATAACACTGCTAGATATGTCAACTGACGTAAAAATAATAACTCAAGAATAAGAAGTAAATGTGGTAAAAATAAATACTGGAGATGATTAACAAAAATTTTTTTAATCATCTCCAGTATTTCCTTGACCACATTACTTCTTATTTTTTGTTTAACGTATGTTGTGCGGACACGACAGCGGCTCGACGCAAATGTCACTGTTGACTGTTGACTGTTGACGGATTCTCAACTTCAGTATTCATTACTCACTAATTACGACCTGACGATGCGTGTGTAATAATTGGATAACAATTTGTTTTTATATGTAAGTAAAAATATGTATATATAATTAGATGTATATGAAACTTTCAATTCAAGAAATAGCAATTTAGTTTATATCTTTATTGAAGATAGATTAGATGCTACACATACACACACACACTCACACACAAAAGTAAGTGAAAGAACGGTAATTTGTCAAGTGAAGCAAAACGTAATGCCACACTATCTGTCACACAGGAACAGTATCTACTATTAAACAAAACACTCCATTAGAAATGAGCGTCCAACAGATATCGGCTAATAAGTGGGACACTCATTATCCTGCGCATTAAGGACACGCTTGCTATCGCTTATCAGGCGCGATGCGCGGGCGCAGGCGCCAGCTCGCGGCGGCGGCGGAGGAGGCGGCGGTGAGACATCGCCTCTACTCAGAAGCGCTGACCTATTTCTCCTTAGCACTGACGGTTGACCACAAGTAACTTCATACACTCGCTTCTCTTTCGAGCTATAAATAAAAGTACTATTCACGTTTTAGGAGTTATAAATATAAATTACGTTTGTACTAAAAAATACTTATTTATATGAAATTAAAATAGCAATAAAAGAACAACGGGTGGAGTGAGTAGCATGTCGTGTTCACGGACGGACAGACGCTGTAGTGTGTTCGAAATGTCGGGTATTCAAATAAATGTCAATGCAATCGATACACAGGCAATTAAATTTATTTCATCTAATATTGTTAAAAGTAAGACTCATTATATAGAAGTAAGTAGAAGTGTTTGAACCGGTTCACAAGCGAATGGTAAATCAAATAGTACCGACTTAGTTATGTGATCAATGTGTGACAATTCAAAACTACTTTGAAGTAGTAACACTTATGCATAAATATGTTAGCGAGAGATTACATACTAATATTATCTCTCGTTGTGTCTGTGTGTAAGTGTGTCGTGTATCAGATGGCAATGGATTGCCTTCGAATAAAAGAAGAAATATATATCAACACGTAATATATTAATACCAACAGGCAACGTAACAACAACCGCTTCTTAATGAGTAATCGTGATTAATTACAAGTCGAGAAGAAAGGAGGTTTAGGCACAAGTAACGAGTAGGTGACTGTAGAACGGGGTTCACAACTATGTAAACCTGGAAATGTGAGGCACATGCAAGGTACGCTTTGGTGTGACTTCCGACCGAACAAGCCGAATCGCAATCTACCGACGCGCGACGCAGCAAACGTTTATGTAAAGTAAAATGTTTATGAAAGGATATTGTAGCATTAAAATAATTATAATCATTAATTTTAAAAAACGACTTGTATATAGGTAAATTCAAGTTTTCATGCGGACAATAATGTGCTTTAATGTGCTTTTTGTGTTTATTCGTATATAATTGAGCACTGATTGTTTGTATGAAGTGGGTCAACAATAATTCGAAATATAATAAAATAATAGCACTAGACTTTTGTCAGTTGTCACGAGTCTACACTCTGCACTCTACAGCCGTCGTTGTGGAACACAATGGATCGTTCTTCGGTTTATGTTGATTATAAACAAGTCTTTTCTGCAGAAAAATAGTCAGATAACCCTCTTTACCGTGGGACGGACTCGTAACAACATGACGATATGTTTTCATTTCGGAATTAAAACAATCGCATTAGTATTATACTTCTACTTGAGTTAACATAATTAAATTTATACTTTAACAAAATTTACCGGTATATATATCTAACAGAGCAATTTGAGGTCGAATTAAGGGAAATTATTGACGGGATATTGACACGCATACATTTTCAACATGTGCCTTTATTTGACACAGAAACCACGTAAAATTGGTTATAAATAAAAAATCAGTAATAAGCCGGGATCTCGCGAGGTCGCCTGCACGCTGCACGCTGCACGCTCAAACACGCACAGAGACAGGTACAGGATGCACACACTGAATGTGAAGCAAGCGGGACGCACGTCCTCACACCTAACACCTACGCCGCGGCCGCCGCCACCGCCGCACGAGACACACCTGCGGGGTCAGTTACGACCGTTTGCCAAATGTTAACTTGCAATGTTTGTATTTGAATTACAAAGCAGGCTCGGTATCGCCCAAGATTCCTTTTGAATAGCACGCTCTTGTACGCACATTTTTATGGGGTATACATTTGCAGTATTCGCTTGTTCGCGACGAGCTTACATTCCACGCTTCACTAGTGTGTAGTGTGAAGTAGTGCGGGGCGTGTACACAGTGGACGCACACACACGCAGGTATCGACGACCTCGGCGGTTGTAGCGCGGTCCCTGCACCGGACGAGCAACAAAACGAGAACTACGAGAACACGCCACCACCTGCCCTCCGGATGCGAACCGCTTCCCACTATTATAATGTCTTCTTAATATCTTTCAATACATTTTATTCAAACTCGTTACTTTTTACTTCCAGGTTCTAATATTTCTTATATATATGAAATGACTACAACAAGTTAAGTTGATTTCTTCAACCTTAAATAAATAAATTCATTACGCAACCCGTATGCGTTAATATAATTTCCATTCGTGTGGACGCATCGTGTAGCACTCCACTCATGCGCCCGCGCGCGGTGATGGATGGCGGCCGGAGAAAGTGGCCCGCGCCAACAGCCTCGGCCTCCACTCGGCTTGCCCGCGCCGCCCTGTGCCCCTTGTACAACAACCTCGCCTCAATGTTACCTGCATTGCTCGGTGTGATCGCATCAATGTGTATGTAAGGCGTGTTACTACTTACTATGTATGTTACAAATGTTTACAGAATATACGTTATTTGATATTTCAATCAAACCAAAAAGGGTATTAATGAAGTAAATATAGTCAAATTTAAACCCTGTAAGTAACAGATTGTGTGTCAAGAAAAATAATTAACAAAGTATTCTACGGAATATAAACAAAAAAAAGCTCCAATAAACAAAACACTGAATAATTGTAGTGGTAGTTATACAGATGTATGTCACTTATGTGACGAACACAGTAATAGCAAGGTATGGTAAGTGGTGATTGGTAAGGCGTTCGAGCCCGGAGACGCCAGCATGGCAGCAGATTGGCGCATGCGCGTGTCGACGCAAGCGCACGCGAGGCCGCGCGCCAAACCGCAGGACCCTTCTACGCAAATAAATTTGTTGCCGGCTTAAGCTTTACCAGTGCACCATTGCACCATGTCTAAGATACTAATATCCGATGTAATACAGTTTGCCAGCAATTCGAGTTTCCGGTATTCTTCTGCTGGTTGGTCAAAAGACCATTCTCATGTTTCAGAAATTTATATGAGCTGATACATGACCTACAATAGTTAAAAACATTTGTAACACAAATACTATGTACCTTCGTCAGGACGTCGTACGGAAGTGGCATACGAGGAACTTAATATAATAGGTATAAGAAGTACTACTTATGTAATAGGTCTTATAATGATTATGTTCAAATTCAAAACATCACTATAACTAATTGAAAATAAAATTGATTGATGACTATTTAGCACCTAAATCAGTACACGAAGGTAAACTCTACAAGCGGTCTAAATCATTTCTCAAAATGTCTCAAATTACTTTGTCTTCGAAAGCCATTAAGTAAAATAAAGAATTTCAAGTACCTAGTAGTAGTTCAGTTGCAACACCGCGCCGCCTCGTTGCGTCACGATCATTACACAGTGACGGCCTTACGGGCTAAATACTAATTAGTAAGGAATACCGATACGCGCGCTATCGCACCATCGCCACCGCCACCGCCGTCATCTGCATTTGTATCAGCAACAACATCGTCGCTTGAGTGTAGAGTAGTACATTACACAACACATTAAACACATTATAGTCACTCAGCGGCGCGGGGACGATGTGAACACGGCGTCGCCAAAAACGGTGTAACCGAATGTTATGGCGTGTTGAATGTGTCAAGGTGACCGCGCCATATCCGTCACTCGGAGTTCGTGCTCAGACTGCTCAGTGGACGTTGCTGCGATGTACATTGTAACGAATACAAATCATTCTGACAAGTCAGAACAAAAGCCGAAGCTGGTAGTATGACTAGTAAAGAGCGTCGAAAATTATGAAGAAGTTGGCATTATTTTATCTTGTATTAAGTAAACTGTAATGTTTAAATAAAATTTTTTGATTGATTTAATTTGATTTCATTGATGAAACATGTGGCTGTAGTTATAATAAATGTTGATTAATGAATATAACATTCATGAATGCTGTCGGATCACATACGAATTGCATAATGCGGAGAAAGCGCCACTCGGCGCCTCCCCGCCTCCCCGCACCGCGCTAGACGCGCCGCGCCGCACTCGCATAAAAGATATAAACGCGCACCGCTCGCACGCGCAGTACTACGTGATAGTGTACATAAATGGATGACAGGGAAGAAGTCAATCACGAGGAAAATAAATCAAAGCTTGTTTAGGAGTTCACAGTCATTTATTTCAACTTTCAACAGCCAATCGAACGGCAAGACGTTCATCGATGCTCAGCGATCACACGATTGCGATTTGTCAATAGAGTCCATCGTATAAATTACCACATATACAAACACGTATACACTATGTGCGCGGCGCGAGGCCGCCTACCGCAGTATATATACAGAGCCTCGACGCGGCCGCAGGTACGTCATACATTCGTAGTCGTTACACTAGAGTACAAAAATAATACTGTAGAATAAATATAAAACGCCGACGGAGCGGCGGTGCGATCAGCACACGGTCTCCATGGGCACCCTCGGCGCCGCGGCGAGAGCGGGCGCGGGGGCAGACGCGGGCGCGGGCGCCGCGGTGGTGTGCGTGAGCGACTCCCCGCAGGAGGGCAGGTGCGACGAGGAGTGCGCCCCGGCGCCGGGCGCGCGCGCGCACCACGCCGCCGCCGCGCGCTTCAGCGCCGCCCACGCGTGCGGCTGGCAGCCCACCACCAGGAAGATGAACACGCCCTGCAGCGCGTTGAGTAGGTCCGTAGCGTACCACACGTACTCGGGCCCGCCCGCCGCCCACGACACCACGTCCGCGCTCCACGTCACGCCCATCACCACCACAAGCTTGGCGCACACGCGCCCGAGGGCCGCCCTGCATTAAAACATCAAATTACACAAAATGTCGAAAATGAAAGTATCAATGAATACGCAAGTTGCCGTTACAAGTACGCACCTCTCTGATGTGGACTTGACCTCGTCGCGCCGCCAGAGGCCGCACGTAAGCTGGCGCGTAGTGGAGATGAAGAGCGCGAGGTTGATGAAGAGCAGTACTCCGACGGGGCCGAAGAAGTAGACGAGGATCTCCATGTCGCCGTAGAACCAGCAACGCTGCACCGCGAAGCGCGGTCGCAGCAGGCCGGGCGCGGCGGCGGGCGGCAGGCGGTCGAGCAGCGCCGCCACGCCCGCCACCACCAGCGGCCCGCCCCACGCGTACACCATGTACACGCGCAGGCGACACGCCTCCTGCCCTCGCTCCAGTGACGTCGGCCGGAAGTCCCTGTGCCGCAACATCATCCCACTTACTATCATCATACCAGAGTAGTTAGTGTTACTACTCTCCGGCATAACTTTAACAACACTTTGAGCTTGACATGTTCAGTAATTATTATCGTAATAAAATGAACCTAAAATATTACTAAATTCATAAAATAAATAAATAACAAATTATTAGCATTCTTTACAATTTTTCTAATCACACTCGAAAATATACTAAGTAGGTGAAACGGCAAAACTACTTCTACGAGTTAATTTAAAATTAACCAGAATCCTATTATACAACCTTCCTATATTACCTGTGACAAAATACCTGCGACAGCGATAATATAATAGCCACATGTCTTTTTTTGGTTTCGTTAAAATAAAATATTCCTCATGAATAAAGACTACCAAAATATTGCTATTATCCTTGACCTTGTGTGATTCAGTGCAGCGTGTGTGTACAATAGTTATCGGTGCGTGGTGAGTGGTGACCACTCAGGTGACATATTTTCGGTTACATTTAACTATAAATATTTTTTAAAACTTGTATGGAGAAAATATACTCGACCGAAACGAGTATATTTTCTCCATACAAGTTTTAGAAAAGTTGTGAAGAATAATATTTATAGTTTATATAATATGTACTATGTAGGTACATAGATAAAGTTGATGTACTGATTGTGGATTGTGGATGACAGACGAGTAGTCATTATTTAGTAATTTTCCCTAATGAGTGTTTCGAAGCGATCGACTGTAAATAGTAAATCAAACAAATCGTTGTAAATATCTATTAGGATTGACAATACGTCACACGTCACACGAGGCCACGCCGCGGCCGTCCGAGCTGCCAGAGTACTGTCATTGAAATGTAACTGCGGTTAAATGTGAAATGAGGATATGTTGTATAATGTTCTCTCTCAAACTCATCTGACAATAGAACAAGATTTACAATATATTGTGACATGACAATTTATGTTTATGAAATATATGCACCACATTTGTTATAAAACGTATCAGAATCGACTCACAGAATTGCTATATGTACTAAGAGTACTCACCGGAAAGTCCACCAGATGTTAAAGCACATCGTGTTCAGCCAGAAGAACGCCGACAGAAACAGGAAGTGCATACACACAGCTGCAGGCACCGCCGCACATGTACAGAGAACAGCACGTTACACATTTGTTGCACAAAGATCGAATCGAATACAAATGGAGTCAGAGTAAGGCAGAGATGCTCACCGAGCGCACTGCAGAGCGCGGGCGGCACGCGGTCGCCGGCCAGCTGCGTGGAGGCCAGCAGCACGTCGCCCAGCATCAGCGCCGCCACGTAGTGCGTCTGGCAGCGCCAGTGCAGCGCGTGATGCGCTGCCGGCAGCGCGAACCCGGCCGCGAGCGTGGCCGCCAGGAACGCCGCGCCCACCGCCAGCCCCGCGCCGTACAGCGCGTGGCGCGCTGTGCGGGGTGGCCGCGTGGCCCGGGCTGCGGCTTCGCACGCCAGCACGCGCGTGCCGCTCTCGCCCGCCACCGTCTCCGCGCACCACGCGCCCGCGTCCAGCCGGGACCCCTCTCCTCGCAGCTCAAGCGCTCCGTCATCCAGTAGTCGCGCGCCGCCCAGCGCCCCCGCCACGGCATAGCGCGAGCCCTCGGCGCAGGCCGGCCAGCCTGCGTAGACTGCGCGCTCACCCGCAAGGGCGCGTAATTCCCGCAGAGCCTCGCCGGCACCAACCTCGTCTTCTTCGCAGCGGGACCCGTTGAAAATGCGGCCCTCTGCACAGCACTTGGCCAGACCGCGACCGCCGGCGTCCTCGGAGCACACCAGCGCGACTGCGGCGTCCGCGCAGTACCGGTCGGTGGGCAGCGCTTGTGCGACGCCGCGCATCCACAGGGAAGCATTATTTGCAAGTAGTGCATACGACGCGGCGTGCTCGCGCAACACTCGCAGCTCGTCGCAAGCCGGCAGACGCGAGTACACGGTGCGCCAGTGCGCGGGCAGGCGACCGCTGTCCAGGAAAGTCCCGCGGGCGGGCGCGTACACGCGTGGGGCCCAGCCCGCCGCGGCGGTCTCTGCGGGCTCGGGCTGGCAGGCGGCGGGTACGGCGGCCGCCTGCAGCAGGTCGGTGCGCAGCGCGGCGGGCGGCAGCGCGGCGCCCGGCGGACAACAGCGCGGCACGTCCACGGCGGCGGGTCGCGCGCCGCCGGCCGCCGCCCAGCACCAGCAAAACACCGCGAGCACCGTTGTTTTCGACATCACGGATTCACCGGCCACCGACACACTCGAGGCACATTAAGAGACCATTATAAGTCGTCGCGCAAATGTAAAACTTTCTAATTCACTTAACTCGTATTCCACAGAGCGCGTAAGTTCGCCGGCGCGCGGTAAACATAAAACATATTATTTCGACGAGCGCGGGAGAGCACGTGTAGGAAGGCTCGCAGCGCAAACGACGCGACCTCTCACTGCGGGGACTCGTGCGGCACTGACTGGCGGCGAGTGGCGAGTGGCGAGGCGAGTAGCGGGCTAGGGCGGTGCACAGTGCAGGGGCCGCTCGGCACTAGTGTTGTGTCAGTTTGAATGTTTCTATAGGTTCTTGCGAATTATCACACATGTTAATTGTGATTTCCTATAAACAATGTTCCAATGTCTTTAGTATAATATTTTTACGTGTTTCCTATTATTTTAAATTAAATCATTTTTTATCACATATCATTATACCCATTTAGACAAATAAGAGTGTGGAGTGGTAGCGATGTCGGCGCCCGTGTTTACGTCGATGCAGATTACGTCGTGCACCACATAAAGTCCTATATTTTTAATAAGTATTCCATCTAATAACGCTAGTTATTGCTAATTACCTAAGACGAAAGGTACGCCGCGGAGTAAGTGTCCCCCATTTTCGGTACCATCGAGACGTAAAGTTGTGGGGCTCAATGTCGAGCCTCGTATTTTACAGAAGCGCTGAAATGAAGATATTTAATTTCAGCGAGTGGTAATCGACACGTGGACCGTCGCGCTTACAGTCAGTGCCGCTACCACTTCCGTGCATAAATTAAAAATTGTAATGAAATAATATCTTTTTTCAACGAAATTTCAAATCTACGTGTGTACATATTTTTATAAATCACAAATATTACTTTCTACGCTTAAAATATGTTCTCGTGTATGTGTGCGTGTGAGTGCACTGATTTTAGTCATTTGGAAAAGTAAAAGTTAGTTCATACTGTGTTCCTGTGGATCTAAGCTTTAAATAACAATGGTTTATTACACTCTTTAATTATGAGGATAACGTCGTACGTCAAAACTATAAAATAGAACATTTGTCAGGACTACTTTCACGAGATTGCTTAGAGGTATCAATCAACTGACATTTACATCAAATAGAACGTCTACTTGTTTTCTGCGTTTGTGCTTCATTTTTGCAGTGTATTGTATGAACTCCGTCGAATGTGCGTAGTACAATTATAAAATTTAGCAAGAAGTGGGAACTTACAATATTAGTAAAGAAAAGATTAGTAGTAAAGAGAGAGTAAAGAGTAGTAGTAGTAGGTTCTAAAATTGGAATTTAATGCAAAAGAAAACATTTGCGTGTATGAACTACATATACTCGTTCACCCCACATACAGCGACATGTTCATGCTCTCATTAATGGTGTTATCTGCTAGAAGCATCATCATCATTCCCTCGCACAGTGATAGAGATAAATGCCAAATACATATACGACGAAAATTCCACGAAGTATTAATAATCTTTATATTGAAAAAAATTTTAACAAAAAACTATAAGACTTCAAATAGGTTTAAGAATAATAGTGTCTTCTGAAACTTCTACACTACCGCCTTCCAGGAAGCGGACATTGTTCTCTGCGTCTAGGAATCCTCTTTGTTAGCGTATTGTACATTATATAGAATCTTAATGATTAGCTACATTTCTTTGTCTTTTGAAAATATGTAAATAATAATTAAAATAGGTATTGGTGATTCATCGATTGTTTAATTCTAAGTGAAGTCGGCGCTCGCGACCGCTTTGTTGTAACATTTTATATCTAATGCTGAGAAAAACATCTGTTAAGTTTTTTTAAGTTATGTTTAAAATGCTCTTTGTAAGTAAGCGAAGACTTTGAATAGAAACTCATTGTGTTGTGAAATATTTTCAACCACTAAAGCGCATAGCATACGTACATTCAGGAAATACAATGTCAATATTGTGTACTTTTATTTATTATTATAAATACTTACGTAGGTCACTATATACCTACATAAGTCTCTCACAATTAATGACACTCATTAACTTTACGAGTTTATGACTTATGTGTGTGTGTGTGTGTGTGTGTGTGTGTCGTTACTCGTTAGTGTTGTAATTGATATCGTAATTTGTGTAATTAATAATTATATTAAAATTTTGTTAAGTTCTTTATAACTGTAATTAATTATGATTATTCATCCTATGTTGCGTATTTAAAAATATGTCCTAAATATATTTATTAATTAAATTGCCCTAGCAATTATTGGAAACAGCTCTGCTAAGTACTAAACCCAAAGAAGTTACTAAACGAGACAAGTAGCGACACCTGTCGGCGACGACCCAGTACTGCGACGTGGCGGAGACCGCCACGACGGCCACGACAATACTGTTGATTAGCGAGTTCTCTTGCGAGATGGCGCTTGGTAGTAACTAGTAAGTAGTACATATGATGTATAGTATACGCACGATTTACTTGTTAGTATTCTATACGTTCTTTAAATCTGAGAAATTTCTATAATTTATAAAATTTTATTTGATATCTGGGAACGAAACCAACTCGTTAATTATCTATCTAACCTACTAGACAGACTAAACAGCTTTTAGTCCTTTGGAAAAACTAACTACTTAAATCACAGTACGTGACGTGGTCGATATAAAAGTAGGTATAGTAGAAACTTAGTTCACTGAAAATATTCATAGTCAGTATAAATATCTAAGTATGTATTGATGTGTCCATCATTACACCATAATATACCAAGAAGTAGCTATGTCGGCCGTCGCGTCGCCCCGCTGATCATTTTGTGAAACATCCTATTAAACAATTTATTACACGTGAGATAGTTAAGAAGTTCGGCTAAGGGATCAGTTTACGCTCTAGTAACGCGCAGCTACACATTACTGTTATACAACACCGCCCGAAACCACACCGGCTGACAATTTAATGACACCAGTGTCACGGATGTTGCATAGAATGTCTCAAACTTAACACTCTCACACTTAGTTCTTATACCTATTAGGCTTGTCAGAGACAAGTTTAATATAAGGAAGTATGAGATGTGCAGGGGGTTCGTGTAGGGGCCTGCCCGTGACCACGGACTACGGCAGTGTTCGAAACGTCAGGTTTCTAAGAAATATCAATATACGCGAATACTCCATTTAAATTGTTTTATATATTTTAAATATATAAAAAAACGGGGAAATCAAAGATTTTTTAGACATATGTCTTACTCTTATCTTATATACAATTACTATTATACTATAAGTTCAAGTGAAATGCTCGGTTCGCAAATTTAATATCAGTGCAGTTGCTTGTATGCCGTTATCGGTTATCATATTAAAATTACCTAACCTTTAGCTCGCGGTCACGCTCGCGTCATACCTCGAGCGTATCTCGGTAAATTTTGGATTTTCTCAATTCATATCAAATAAGTACCTAATTGTTTTTATTTCACACGTATTTATGTTGTAGAGACTTTATCCAAATGCGTTCAGAACATCACAGACAACTATTTTAAGGATTTAACACTGTTGGGATAATCTGGTCGACGTAACGATCCTGTCTAAATTGTTAATATTATATAATGATCAACTTATTGCTCAATTAAGGAATATAAATTTATTACATAGCTTTATGTAGATAGTCATTTTTATAGTGGCTAATTTACTATTATTTCGCAACGAGTGTGTACGAAAATTAGCGAAAATGACGAAAACTATTAATAAGACCACTCACGAAAATCTAGGCCCACGAGGGGACCGTTACTACGTGAATACTTGAACTGCTACAGTTACACATATATTGTATTATACTATAGTAATATAAGTTAAATACTATAATTACATAATATATTTTTTGTATTTATATATTTCTGATTTTCTTGTATTTATAGCGTTAGTGACATTTCTATACAACAAGGCTTGTTGTTAGCAGTTTGTAGTGTGGCGTAATAGTGTCAATTAATATTACCATATTAATGGAGTATTCAGCCGCGGCCGCGGCCGCCGGCGCAGGCGTCCGCCGACGGGACAATGGGAGGTCGTGACTGCAGCACACGTCGTGTTAAGTACACAAAATGTAGGGCGGCATGAGATTGACTAAAACAATCTTAATAATAGTATTCATAGCGTCCGCTCAAGAATGCATCAGGGTTCAATAGACATCGCCCCTTTAATTAGTTTTATATAATTAATGAAAATTTCGGGACAATGAGTGCAGCTCGCTCGTCGTAAGTCATATATTTAGGTATTTACAGTGGTAAATAAATAAAAATATTCGAGATTTGCGTCGACGCCGCGGCGTTAGGGCGGAGGTGCGGCGCCGGGCGGGCGGCCGGGCGCCTCGTGGGCGGCGGCGGCCTCGCGGGCGGCGAGGGCGGGCGGCGCCTCCGAGGCGGCGGCGGCGTAGCGCGGCGGGTTGGCCCACGGGTCGTAGCCCAGCACCGACAGCATGGGCGCCAGCTCGGCCATGTCGGCGCGCACGTCGGCCGGGATCTGCCCGACCCACTTGTCCAGCGCGTCCAGGTTCACCGGCCGCACCACCTGGTCCGACGAGCGCTCCACGCTGTGCACAAAGGAGGGTCAGTACTCAGTACTCCGTACTCGGTACAGTAAGAGTGTCTCTGTGTGTTTCTGTTTAATCTAAATTGTTCACAATGTTTCATTAAAGCGCGCGTTGGAGAATCAACGATGACGTTTAATTGTTTTACCAATTGACTGGATGGCAAGTAACGCTCCAGTAACGTAAGCGGTCTGCAGATAAGAACAAGTAGTATAAACAATTTGTATGCATGTGCACGAGTGCGTGTGTGTGTGTGTGTGTGTGTACATACTTGGAGAGCGCGACGCCATTGGGCTGGTTGATGTAGCGCTCATGGTGCAGCACGGCGTCGTCCCAGAGCAAGTCGAGGAAGTCCAGCACGCGGCGCATGGTGTCGGCCGGCGCCAGCACCAGCGCCTCGTAGCGCACCAGCAGACAGCGCGCCGGCCCCAGCGACTTGCACTGCTGGTACATGAGCTCCACGGCGTGGTTCCACTTGCTCAGGCACTGCCGGTAGCTCGTCAGGTCGAATCCGGTGATGGTCACCTTGCGCGTGATGATGGAGTGCACGGTGGCGCGCCCGTCGCGCACCATGAACAGGAACTTGGCGTTCGGGAACAGCTCCAGCACGTACGTGCCCATCTTGAGCACGAGCGGGTCCTTGTTGCAGAGGCGCGGCGCGGGCTCGCCGTGGCGCACGATCACCTCCAGGCAGAAGGCGGCGATGGCGTTGTCCAGCACCGCCTTGGACACGCCGGCCTGCTCCAGGCGCACGCTCTCCTTCTGTGAGCGCATCCAGTGCTGGCGCATCTGCAGGATGCGCGGCACCACGCGCGTCTCCTGGCCGCAGCGCACGTCCGGGTGCGCGTCCAGCATGGCGCGCATCAGCGTGGTGCCCGAGCGCGGCACGCCGCCAATGAAGATGAGCGGCAGCTCGCGCCCCGGCACCGGCGCGCCCGCATCGCGCGCGCGTGTCCCGGCGCCTCCCGCCCCCGCGCCCGCGCGCCCCGCCCGCCCGCTGCTGTGCCACGCCCACGCCAGCAGGAGCGCCACGGCGAGCCCCGCCGCGAGTCTCGCGCGCGCCCCCCGCCCCATGCGCTCCGACACCAGCCTCTGCTCTGATACCACCACTTACCTACAACAATATCCATCACCCACCATGAATATAATTATATTTTCTTTGAATGAAATAAAGACATGTTCACACATAAGGCACAATTTGAATTATTGTACTTATTGTACCACATTTTTATATTAAGAATTCTTTCTCACTAGATTTGTAGTGACTGATTATTAAAAATGTGTGTCCTTTTCATACAACACCAATAAATGCCTCATGAATTAGGCTGCAAATTTTTTGTAAGTAATCGAGTAGTAAATTTAAAACTCTTATATCTTTACCAAAACTTCCCAATAATTGGACTTCTTTGTTTTCAATAATTGTAATATATCTTTTGAGTATTTTGTTGGTTACTTGTGAACATATTTTATAGTACAACAAGAAACTACATTGTCGGAGACATGAACAAGAAAATTTGTACTTATCTTAAAGTCAGTAGTAGTATTTTATTTATTTTAAAACATTATAAATTTATAGGAAAGAATAAAGATATTGAAATTGGGAACAAAGTACAAATGATTTAATGCTATGGTAATAATAAATTATGTGCTTGCAGTATTCATCCTTATTTTTAATTACTTCTTGTATTTATTACCCCAAAAAAACAGTAATCTTTATATTAACTTACAAATGTCTCAAGTTTGTCTTGAAGTTAAACAAGAAACCTGCAACAATGTTAGTGACACTTCATAACAACATTTCAATTCAATAGTGTATTTTAAGAGTAAAGAAAATTTTTCAATATAAGGATATTTTGTTATTTACTTTCGGTTAGACACAGCCGGTTTGAATACAAACAATTTCAATATAAGTAACGACCTCATTTAATTGTTACTAGAGTTATAGAAAATGCATGTTTTAAAAAATGTCTTACTTACCTACATTAAATTTTACTGCTACAATGAAATACTATGGGTTTCCTATGCCAACACATCTCTTTACCGAAAAAATTAGTATGTGTTATTTCAGTAACTTTAAAGTTTCTTTGGTTCAGATTTTTTTCAATTACTGTTTGGTTTATAATTATCACAAGAAATAATTAAATAAAGATTCTCTGCAGTTTTAATCCTAAAATCGGTATAAATATATATTAATTTAAAAACAAATAAACTTTTTCAGCTCCAAATACAACGTTCAGTGCTCACTAGCTTCTATCGGACGTCAATAAGATTTGTCACCGCACAGCATCTTTCAAACGTACGTACGTCAAGTGACAGCTCGAAGCTGTCAGTGTGTTCGTGCGTCTCGATTACGTAAAATTTAGCGCTAAATTGATTTTTGCGGTAACCAGTAGAACTAAGTAATAATAAAATAATTTTGTATGGAACTAAAGTCATTATAAAATAAAATATTATGTATATTGTTTTAATTATATTTGTCTTATATTATAAATTATATTTTCGTATTCTTGTTTTTGCTTTTTTATAGGAGTATTTTTTTTGATAATCAATAATGGGAAATATAATTTGGTCACGATTATTCAACTTTATATTCTTTGGCTTTGTCTTATTAATATTAAATTTTACAAAAATCAAATACAGAAATGAATTGTACCTATTGGTACTTACAATTTCGACCTTGTGGAGTTATTAATTCATAATGATATTTCATTCCCCTTGAGGTGATACTATTTTGTAAGTTACTGTAATAAAGAAGTAAGTAGATGACGAAATGGCGAAAGCAAATATGCTTACTAAGATAAATGTTTCAACTAGTTAAAAAATTTTTGTGTATTTGATCATATACTTGCAAAATATATGTTCAAAATGCTTAGTAACAAAAACTACATAATTTATCTAATATATTAAATAATGCAAATATTTACTGACGTACGTATATACCCTACGCTAAGTATTTTTTGTTCAAACGCCTTTTTCTTACTTCATGTAGGTAGTTCAAACTATGTTTGTTTATTTTGTTCATATTATAGGTGTATTTCGTTCAATAAGTTACACTGAATGCCAAGTGCTTGTAGTAGCAGGACCACATGCCACAATACCAATACCAATAATTGATGTCTTACAATGTTACAAAATTCGTAGGTAGGTTTGCCCAAACATACTACATTACTTATAGCTTTTAGTTAGCCTCTTCTATAGTATTTCTAAGTCATTTTCGTGCACATTATACTGATTTTACTCGTCTAGCCAAACAAAAGATTTTATTACGTCTTTGTCTTTAACTTTATTATTAAATCTTAACTATACCCTATTCAATTATGCACTCCGGGAGATTTCTGTTTTTTGGTAGTAAGATGACACTACTATAATGTGATTTTTCCAGAATATTAATTTTTTGCGACTCTTAGATATTTATAGTCTTCTATGTATTTTTCAATCTCAACCCAAAACATTTCTATTTCCTAAGCAATATTAAGAAATTTACCGAATTCGCTAGCCTTGGTCAAAACTTCCATCACTTTTAATAAGGCCAATTGTTTATAATTTGGCTTGTCTACAATGGATATACAACTACTATTATAAAAACCTAATAAATAGTCAAAATCCCGCCCAATGTAATGCATATATCATAGATGATACACTAATACTAGTAATATATATATATATATATATATATATATATATATATATATATATATATATATATATATATATATATATATATATATATATATATATATATATATATATATATATATATATATATATATATATATATATATATATATATATATATATATATAGTCATGTTATGTTCCAAATTTTTGTAAAATATGCTAGTGTTTTAATTGTTATTAGTGACTAAATAATTATTTTATTAATTTATTATTCACCAAAGTGTATAGGAAAATTTAAGCACGGGCAATAAGTGTACCTTCAGCTTTTGCATAATTTTCAAATTTTAAGAAGTGGCAACATTGGCCATAAACGAGACACAATAAGTTATTTAAAAAATGAAAATATAGTGATTTATGAATATAATTTATTTAAAATTAAATCATAATTCGTTAAAAATAAAGTAAAGGAAGTGTTATTTGTGATTTAATAAACGTGATACGAAATGTTTTACGAGATTCGTGCCGATTAAAAATCGCGTCTTACAAACATCTATCGCTTGTAAAAATGGCCGCCGCCGGACTGCGTTTGTCACAGAGGAATGTTTATAGCGGCTTATACAGGATTTATAGAAATTTCGATAATGTGAATGATTGGGACGACTCGAACACAGTAACTGGCTTGAATTGCTAATGAAATAATTTTTAACCCCAATTAAAGACTGAAATATTACAAATAATTAACAATAATCAAAACAAGGGGTTGGCGTCCGAAGTAAAGTGTTGTGAAATTGTAATAAAGTTAATTGAAACTGAAGTGAAATTTTTAAAATAGTTTTTCTCCGCTTCGAAATGTTGCAGTATGAGTGTACAAGATGAAACCAACTCATCTTTCGGAGCAATATCTTCATTACCACTCATGGTATTTATATTAATTTTGTTTTCTTTTTGTACATCTTGAGATACTTTTATATGTATTGCTTTGAGATTTTAAAAATATCCCCTGAGGAAGAACAACAAAGCTTGAAAAATTTTAAATTTGCTTATTTTCTGTTGACAAAAACACCGGCTTGTAGCAAATATATTTAATGTTTTTACATTGCGTAGTTTATTATCGTTTTTATTTTGATTTTAATATTAATATGCAAGGTCTGTGCCTCTGGAAATCAAATGCAAATAAATTAATAATTTCTTTAAATTGAAAAATTCAAGTAATTTAGATCATACTTCTATAACTAATTACAAACCTGTCTGATATTAAAATTCCTCCACTAAATATGAATAATTATTAGTGTTTCTAAGTTTGCAAATATGAAATACCCCCACTATTTCATATTTATATTGGATTTAAAAATTAACCTATTGAACTGACATGAGTAAAACAGCTCTTAATGATTTGATCAATCTAACTTCAAATGCTATATTTTCCTGGAACTGTAGATCAGATTGTTTAAGTTTTGATCTGTGAAAATAGGTGGTGAAAAATTGAAAAAGGTGAAAGATTCCTATCAATTTCACATAATTATAACAATGTTAACTTCAAGGATTACTTGATAAACTCAATCAAATGATATTTTTTTAAAAGAAAAAGTGAGTATGTTTAATATATAATGTATGTCATGTAAGTAGCAAAAATGTGTTAAAATCCTAGTACTAGTACATACCTACTATTTTATACATATTTTTGTGAAAACTTACATAGGTATAAACATATGCTACATTTTTTCTATCTTCTGTAAACCTACCTCTATTTGTCAAATGATGACTAAGAAATTGCTTAAAGCATTAGTATCACCTCTGCATTAATTTTGTTTCTATGGTTTATTTCACTTTTCTTTTGTGTTTAATAGAGAATATTCTATTCTATAGTTTAATATAAATTTATATGCTTAAATGTAAATGAATATTATTTTGTAGGAATTTAGAAAGATGAGGTATTATTTGAGCAATCTGTTATTGCAAAAAGATTAATAATGACTATTTGTAATACATAACTTTTGATTAAAAATAAAGTATAGTATATATTTTTATATATTTTAAATTCATTATTGTTTTCATACTTATCTTAATTATTTATACATATATTGCCTAGTATTTTGTTAGTGTAAAATTGTTATTAGGCTGTGCTAATTCATTATAATACTTAATGCGAAATATTTTTTTATAAAATTGATGAATCAAATCATTTGCGAATATTCAATATCAGAAAAGTAAAAATTTGATGATGATAATTCGTTATTAAACTCTAAATCATCATTTTGGTATAAAAAATAGTACCTTAACCTCATAATCACATTATGAGTCTTCAATATTTCTCATGAAACAAATTTTTTATGCAATCTAAGTAAATCAAAACAAATTCTCTCTCTCCTAAAAACTTTTATTAATTATTATTTAGATTTTTAATGTTATAAGTCTTATAATCATCTACTCGAAAAAAAAATATCAATCAACTGTGATTAATGCCAAATTTAAAAGAATTACTGAATATTCACATTTGCAAATGTAGATAGCACATATTCACATTCACATTTGTATTCGCAGATGTGTAAAGTTACTAATATGTAGTACTCAACACAAGATATAAAATATGGAACGTGCATGTTTGTCGTGCACATGAGTGACATAGTATGTGCTTTTTACATTTGTATGCTTATAATTTATATTATCTGTGCATTGTATGCAAAAGATAAGTGAGGCATATCTATGTGTATAATTATTATAATTATCATGTGTATAATTATTATAATTATCACAACATGATACATACATTGTTTTGTTTTTAGCTGGCCCTGCAATAAACAGTCAGTTTCTGCATATAAACCTTCCATTAACTAGATAGTTGCAACTGGCTTACATAAGTACTTTGCAATGGAAACATCTAAACAAGTTGATTAATTTTGTTACACAGAGTAGCACACATTTTATAAGTACTTCTCTCTCTCATAAATATTTTTATATATGTGTAATTATAATAAAAAATAAGTAATTGTGATCTCTACATTTTATGTTGGTCTAGTCTGCTAGTGCTGGTGATATGAAAGCTGCAATCTACACTTTAGATGACAGAAGTGATTTTAGAAATATATTTTTTGGAACTTATACTACTTATCAATGTACATTACAATAATTTAATAATCACTGCTCTTAGTAAACTTCAACTCTAGTGAAAATCAAGAACAAGTCCTGAAAATAGTAGAAAGTATTTATATGAGAGTGCTTGTAAATAAGCCTATTTAAATTTTTTCATTTTAAATAGGCAAACTTTAAAAAAAGTTGCTTATTTTAGCTTAAGTTAGATATATTTTTATGTTAAAAGCTAGATCAACAAATCCAATTGACTAAAAATAAATTTTTGATATTTTATTGTTAATATTATTTAATTGATATAAAGTCTTAAAGTCTCTAAGTTCTTGATATAAACAAATAACGAATTTATTAGTTCGGATATTCATTCACTCGATCGTGTGACGTCGACTGGTCTGCTTATTCGAATTTCAATGGTATTGGTAAAGTATGCATATATTTGTAAAGTAATATAAATAATATGTCAATTAATAGGGCGTGGAACGTGGAGGTACAGGCGGAGGCGGAGGAGGCGCTGGAGGCGGGGGAGGCGCGGCGGACGAGGCTCTCAACGGCATGGGGACGCCCGAGACCCTCGGCGAGCCCCCGCGCAAACGCACCAAGCTGGTGCCGGACGACGCGGCCGCGCTGCGGCGCCGGGTGCTCGAGTACAAGCAGCTGAGGCTCAAGAACTTACGGGACAGGTATGTCACGCCACCCATCGCCGCACCGCGTCGTGGACGCGTCGCCGCTCTAGCGCCGCGCTCGGTTACAGGTTCACGGAGCAACTGAGCGAGCTGTACTTCCTGCAGGCGGGCGGCAACATGATGGACTACGCCGCGTGGCGCAAGCGGCCGCCCACGCCGCAGCTCGAGGCCTTCCTGGAGGCGCGCCGCCCGCCCCCGGCCGCGCCCCCGCCGCCCGAGCCGCCGCCTGCGCCCGCGCCTCCCGCAGCCGCCCCGCCGCCGCCCGCCCCAACACCTGCGCCCGTGCCCACATCGACGCATGTGCCCGCGCTTGCCCCGTCGCGCTCGCCCGCGCCCACACTCGCGCCTGCGCCCGCGCCGGCAGCCTCCACGCCGGCCGACGAGATGGTGGAGAAGGCGAAGCAAGAGGCGTACGTGGCGGCGCGCGTGGCGGAGCTGGCGCGCGCGGGCCTGTGGACGGAGCGCCGGCTGCCGCGCGTGCTGGAGCCGCCGCGCCCCAAGACGCACTGGGATTACCTGCTCGAGGAGATGGCCTGGCTCGCTCAGGACTTCGCGCACGAACGGAAGTGGAAGAAGCAAGCCGCTAAGAAGGTACGATTGGACTATTCTCGAATTATTTCCATTGAAATTTGTAAATATTAAATAAAGAACATTGTTTGCAGTGCGCGCGTGCAGTTCAAAAATATTTTCAAGATAAAGCTGCCGCCGCTCAGAAAGCAGAAAAGGCTCAAGAATTACAGTTGAAAAAAATTGCTGCATTTGCAGCAAAAGAAATTAGACTATTCTGGACCAATGTAGAAAAGGTAATGGTCGTAATTGTTGTTAAGATGCCATGTCTGATGATTCATAAATGAGATAGTAAGTATGGAATTAAGAGTCATATAGTGAGTTATATTGGACGTCTCGTACCCAACCATCAACGTAGCTTTCGCACATTTTCTTATCTGAAAGTAGCCAGCTTAAGATTAGATTGACTATGACTTGGTTGTAGCCTGATGTACAGGGAGATATTTTTGAAACGAACGTCAATCTCGTTTCAGTTTCATCTAACGACGATGTATATTTATAATCTTGAAACCACTTGTCGTTAGAATTGAAATAAGTATTTCGGCCTTCTCACCGACAAATCGATGAAAGTCAAGAAATTCATTCATTAGTCCTTTAATTACTATATTTGCATGTAAATTTGTACAAAAAGGATAGCTGTAAATGTGTAAGTTAAGTTTATTTTTTCCTGCAGTTGGTCGAGTGGAAAAGAGTACAACGAGTGGAGCGCGCGCGCAAGGAGGCCCTGGACGAGCAGCTGAGCTATATCGTGGACCGCACCGAGCGGTACTCGCGCCAGCTCGCCGCCAACCTCGGCGCGCCCGCCCAGGCCGCCCCCGCGCCCGCCGCCCCCGCGCCCGCCCCCCCGCCGCCCCCGCGCCAGACACGCCGCCCTCCGACGACGAGTTCCAGCCGCGCGGCGAGTCCGACGACGACGAGGAGACCATCGCGGCCGCCGAGCGCGAGGCCGCGCACGACGCGCTCGACCACCGCGACGAGATAGAGGCGCTGCGGCGCGAGTCCAGCCTCGACCTCGGCGACCTGCTGCCGCCCGGCTACCTGCCCGCGCACTCGCCGCCGCCCTCCGACTACGGGCCCGACGACGACTCCGCCGACGACGAGCACACCATCGCCGAGCAGGAGCGCAGCGAGCGCGCCGAGGACACCGCGGCCGAGCTGGACGCGCTGCGCCGCGAGGCCGACCTCGACCTCGACGAGCTGGTCGGCCGCTACGCCGGCGCGCCGCCCCACAGCGACGCCTCCTCCGCCACGGACGCGGACGAGGACGAGGACGACGAAGACGGTCACGTCGACGACGACGACAAGGACGACGGAGACTCGGATACTGCCTCCTCGTCCGCGTCGGAGCAGCTCGAGGCGCTCATGGACGAGGGGGGCGGAGGGGCCGGTGCGGACGACGAGGCGGAGGCGCGGGCGGGGAGTGAGGTGGAGGTGGAGGGGGAGCAGCGCGTGGAGGCGGCCGCGTCGCTGGCGGCGTCGCTGCAGCCGACGGGCACCACGTTGTCGGAGACGGCGGTGGGCACGCCGGTGCCGCGGCTGCTGCGGCACGCGCTGCGCGAGTACCAGCACGTGGGGCTGCACTGGCTGGCCACCATGCACGCGCGCCGCCTCAACGGCATCCTGGCCGACGAGATGGGTCTCGGCAAGACCATCCAGACCATCGCGCTGCTGGCGCACCTCGCAGCTGGAGCGCCGCGACTGGGGGCCGCACCTCGTGGTGGCGCCCACCTCCGTGGTGCTCAACTGGGAGATGGAGTTCAAGAAGTGGTGTCCCGCCTTCAAGATACTCACCTACTACGGCACTATCAAGGAGCGCAAGCTGAAACGCGTGGGGTGGACCAAAGCGAACTCTTTTCACGTGTGCATAACGTCTTATAAACTAGTAGTGCAGGACCATCAAAGTTTTCGACGGAAAAAGTGGAAGTATCTCATCCTGGACGAGGCTCAGAACATAAAAAACTTTAAATCTCAAAGGTGGCAGATGTTACTGAATTTTCAAACAGAAAGGTAAAAGCTTTAGGTAATGCATGCAAATCGTCGCTCGGCACGTATAGTCGGCCGGCCCCGTACTTACGAGCGCGCGCGTGTTGCAGGCGGCTGCTGCTGACGGGCACCCCGCTGCAGAACAGCCTGCTGGAGCTGTGGTCGCTGATGCACTTCCTGATGCCGGACGTGTTCGCGTCGCACGCTGAGTTCCGGGAGTGGTTCGCGCCCGTCGCCGGCATCGCAGAGGGCGCCACCCGCTACAGCGACGCGCTCGTGCGCCGCCTGCACGAGGTGCTGCGCCCCTTCCTGCTGCGCCGCCTCAAGGCGGACGTGGAGCGCCAGATGCCCAGCAAGTACGAGCACGTGCTCATGTGCCGCCTCTCCAAGCGGCAGCGCTTCCTCTACGACGACTTCATGTCGCGCGCCAAGTCAGTATGCACCACTGCACTAGCCTCTGTGCGTCCGCGCACGCGGTCAGTGACGCGGTCGTAACTCGAGCTTGTTCTCACCGCCAGGACGAAGGAGAGTCTCGCGTCGGGAAACCTGCTGAGCGTCATCAACGTCCTCATGCAGCTGCGCAAGGTGTGCAACCACCCCGACCTGTTCGAGCCGCGCCCGGTGTGCTCGCCGCTGCAGCTGCCCGCTCTGCCCTACCCCGTGCCCGCGCTCGTGCTCGTCGCCGCCCTCGCCGCCCGCCGCGAGCGCGCCGCCCGCCTCGGCGGCGACCTCGCCACGCTGGAGGTGCTGGGCGCCGCCGCCTTCGGGGCGCACCGCGCGCGCCACCTCGCGCCGCCGCGTCGCCTCGTGGAGGAAATGCCGGACGCGCCGCGCGCCTCGCCGCCGCGCCCGCCTCCCGCGCGCCTGCGCCTTGCACCTGCGCCTCGTGCCGCGCACGCCGCCCGCGCTGCGCGTGCCGCCGGCCGCGCCGCTGGTGGCGGCCGGGGCGCCGCCGCAGACGACGCGCACCGCGCCGCCCCCGCCCGCGTCCGCCGCCGCCGCCTCCGCCGCTCCGCAGGGCGCGCGCGCGCGACTTGTGGCGCACCGGCGCGCGTGCCTGCGCCGGCTGGCGGCCGTCAACGAGCGGCGCTGCTGGCGCCTGCCGCTGTACGGCGCGGACCTGCGCGCGGCGGTGGACGCGGGCCCGCCGCCGGTGCCCGCCCGCGACCTGCCCGCGCTCCTCGAACAAATGCACGACGTCATTGACAGGTGGGGTCACAACACTAGAACAGTAGCAAAAACGTATTATTCATTTGACCTCTGTCTTTTTTCGCAACATGCGCAAGAAAGACAGAGTTATTTTTGTTATAACATGTTTTTTTACTTGTTTTTACCGAATCTAATTTTTAATATAAATAATATCAGTTTCTTTCTACCCCCCAGTCCTCTTTATACCTCAATGAACGGTTTGTGTTTTTATGTGAATCACACGATTAACCCTTAAAATCCTTTGCCGCTCTTATTCCTTCTATAAAAATTCTTTCTCTGTACAATCTACTCTTCCATGGAACTCCTTATCGATAAAAGTCAAAAAGGCTAAAACTTTACAAACCTTTAAAAAGAGGCTAAAAGCTTAATATCTCAATCTAAGTCCGTTTAATTGTATGTATTGTGTATTTATGTTTATATATGTATATGTATGTACATGTTTATATGTATGTAAGTTTATTTATATGTGAAAGGATTCTCTTTAATATTAACTGATACTAAAATCCCAATACATAACTATTGGCAAACAAAAACAAATTCAAAATTTAATGTTTCACATTTACCAGCTGTTATGTTTGATGGTATTCCCATATCATTTACCAACTCCATTACAAATCTGGGTATCATCATGGATAACATTATCATGGACAGCACATATTTCTAATATAAGACTTAAAAAATTTGCTACTTTGAGACCTCTTAAAAGAGCGAAAAAATTTCTACCAACAAAAACAATAATTTCACTTGCAAATTCTTCACATTCTTGATTATGCATATCATATATTTGCATATCGCGAAAAGCTTCAGTGGTTGACAGTCCAGCGTCGTCGATATCCCGTCCTATGCACCCTCTACTCTATCCTTTACTGTCCTAACCTCGTTACCTTAAGGAGCTTTTTGTGTTTCTTGGCTGTTGGATAAAGTCGCCTTCGCATACTATTTTTCTGTAAACTAGTTCTAATTTCTTCTCCTTGTAAATTATCTTATGAATGCAATAAAAATATTATCTATCTGTCTATTTATATGTACTTGGTACACCCCTTCTCGTTTTCATTTTTATTTTTAATTTTTGTTGTAACTGAGGCCGCCTTTTGTACTTATACTTTAATATAATTATGTTATAAACATGTAACTTGGTGTACAATAAGAAATGTTGATTGATTGATTAATAAAATTCGCCTACATTTCTCCTCCTTTCAATCTTTCGTTCTCTTTCTGAAGCGTCTTCAATCTCTTCCTCATAAAGACATTATAACGCCAATATTTTTTTTAAGTCATTAGTATTTAATCATAACTCCCTCACGAGTAAAACTGTTCGTAAACCGTGAAATGAAAATTTGATCAGATTCGGCATCTGCTGGGCGGCGTGTCGCGCGGCGGGCCCGCAGTTGGTGGCGGGGGCGGGCAGAGGCGCGCGCGACTGGCGGAGGCGCGCGGCCGCGGCTGCGGCGGCGGCGGAGAGCACGGCGCGCGCCGCCCTCGCGCTGCTGCACGCGCCCGCCTCGCGCCACGCGGTCGCCTTTCCGCACCCGCGCCTGCTGCAGTACGACTGCGGCAAGCTGCAGACGCTGGCCGGGCTGCTGCGGCGGCTGCGCGCCGGAAACCACCGCGTGCTCATCTTCACGCAGATGACGCGCGTGCTGGACGTGCTGGAGGCCTTCCTGTCCATGCACGGCCACACGTACCTGCGGCTGGACGGCGCCACGCGCGTGGACCAGCGCCAGCCGCTAGTGGACCGCTTCAACGCGGACGCGCGCGTATTCGCCTTTATCCTGTCCACGCGCAGCGGCGGCGTGGGGCTCAACCTGACGGGCGCCGACTGCGTGGTGTTCTACGACTCCGACTGGAATCCCACGATGGACGCGCAGGCGCAGGACCGCTGCCACCGCATAGGACAGACGCGCGACGTGCACGTGTTCCGGCTCGTCACCGCCGCCACCGTCGAGGAGAACATCCTGCGCAAGGCCGAGCAGAAGCGCGCGCTCGGACACCTCGCCATCGAGGACGGCCACTTCACCACCTCCTACTTGCGCGCGGTACTCGACTCACTCTACGTTATCCTGATTCTGAATATTTGATTGGGAAATTTTATCTTACGTTTACTTGTCGTAGGCAAACATCAAAGAACTTTTCGGCGGCGAAAACTCGGACGGCGCCGCGGCCGCGACCTCCGTGGAGAGCTCCGACGCGGCGGAGGCGGCCGAGAGCGGCGAGGCGGCGAGGGCGGCGAACTGGAATCCGCGCTGGCGGCGGCGGAGGACGAAGTCGACGCGGCGGCGGCGCAGGCGGCGCGCGCAGAGGCGCAGGGCGACCTCGCCGAGTTCGACGAGACGCTGCCGCTGGACGAAGAGCGCGCCGCATCGCCGCGCGCCGCCCGCCCCGGCCGCCCCGCCCGCCCCGCCCGCGCCGCCGTCGCCGCCCCTGCTGACGGCGACGCCGGGGAGTTTGCCGCGCTCATGAACCAGGTTATTACGCAAAAATATCTAGTATTGTTCTATACTTAATATAATCAGAACTAGAGCAGGTCAGGTATCTTCACTTACAATATGTCAAGTATGTTTTCTTGGGCGATAGCTTTTATATTTTTAAAATACAATACCTATATCACATACACACAAATTGTAATTATGACCTCTAGTAAACCCACAGTGCAACTTAGGCGTTTAATTTGATAAAATCAATACTATTTTGTTGCTCTATTAATTCTTCAATAAATGAAAAGTTCCTTATCCCAAAAGAATTCTAACCAGTACTTTTGAGATCTGATATTCTATATTACAGGTAGTATTATAGATACGCGCTTCATTGCACAACACGCCTCTAACTGACATGAATATTTTCTTAAAGCTAACACCGGTAGAAAAGTACGCGATGCGTCTCGTGGAGACCAGCGAGGCGGCGACTGAGGCGGAACGCGCCGCCCTGGGGGAGATGCGCCGCCAGCTGCGGGAGTGGGAGCAGGCGCGCCGCGCGCTGCGGGACGAGCCGCCGCCCCCCGCGCCCGACTCCGAGCCCGACCTGGACCTCACCTACAGCCGCGAGGACGCGCGCGTCAAGGTGCGTGCCCGCCGCCGGCGACGTCCGCGGCCGCCTCGCGCCTCCCCCCCGCCGCCGCCCTCGCCGCCGCCCTCCCCGCCGGCGACGCCCGCGTCCACGCTCGCGCCGCCCGCCCCCACGCCCGCGCCGCCCCCAGCGCCCGCGCCGCCGCCCACCAAGCAGAAGGCGGGCGCGCCTCGCACGCGGTCGCGCGGCACCGTGCACATCAACCTGTGGACGCTGGACGAGGCGAGCGCGGCGGAGGGCGGCGCGAGGCGGCGCGCGCTCCGCAACGGGACCCTGGACTCGTGGCTGGCCGGCGCGCCGCCCGCCCCCGACGCGTCCGACGGACAGAACAATAAATGATTTGACACTGTACACTTGCGTTTTATATTTCTGACGTTCGACGTTTTGGTGCCACTCGATACTCGCCCGTAAATGCTTGACCTCGCTTTAGGCACGGTGTTCTCGCGAAATGCCACCAAAACGGCGACGCGCCGCGAACGTCAGGGATATAAGGCGTGCAAGCATTTACGGGCGAGACCGAGCGGCGCCGCCCGCCCTACACCGCCCTATCCCGCCCTACCCCGTACGGGTGCTTGCTTCATATTCTTGTAGCTGCTATTATTTGATTTGATACCTGGACCTTGGATAAACATTTGACTTAAGTCCGTTACTTTAACTAACTAAACTTCATTTAATCAGTAAATCGGGTCTTTAGGTTACACAGGCTGTATGGTAATTTCATGTTTCACCGTGAGGGAGATACAGTTACTATAACTAGTCTATGTGTAAATCTGGAGATTTTTTAAAATTAATAGTAAATAAATCATAAATCTTATTCTCTGTAAGATTTATGTGAATAGAAAATCATTAGAACAAGTGACTGAAGTAGTATACTCGGGAAGTATGTTAAGTAGAGATGGTAGATACGAAATGGATGTTCAAAGACGTTGCTGCCGGTAACAGAATGAACGGTGCCTTAGCTGTGTTGTTGAGACGGCAGAGCGTCAGCAGTGTACACAACGCAGTTCTGGTTCCGACGCTGTTTAATGTCAGTGAGACGTGGGTATTACAGAAGAAGAATGAAAGAAGATGCGTTCTTCTGGAATAAATTGCGGAGTCAGATTAGCTAATTCGCAACGAAGAGATACAAAGATAGGTATCGGCGAGGTTGTCTTAGTGAGAATGAAGAAGAATGTGCTCAGATGGTTTGGGCACATCGAACGAATGAGTGACGAGGGAATGATAAATATGATGTATGAAGCAAAAGTGAGTGGTAAGAGAGGTAAGGGGAAAGCCTCGGTTGACGTCCGAATACACAGTATCGAAGATATTGGAGGAAGGTCACGTGAAAAGCAAAAAGATTCCACGAAGAGCATATATGAAGAGGCTAATGACAGTGGATGAGGCGGAAGAGGTATGCAGGGACCGCAGCGTTGGGCGCTCCGTTCTCTCTGACTACCCCGCTAGGGATAGAGTGTGAAGATATGTATGTATGTAAATAATTTCATACAATATATTGGACTAAGTGTCACTTGTAGCTTTTATTTAATCAAAATATCAATACTAATTAACCGAATAATTTAGGTAGGATTTAGGATTGCAGTCTATCTGAATATATAAAAATTTAGAAATCGCAAACAATGCACAGAATGTAAAACTACTATCCTGATCCTTTCGAAAGTTTTCAAATTTAAAAATATTTCTTCACAATTCTATTATAACACTGAAACATTGTTTCGGTGAAATCCACCTTTAGTTATTTAGTTTGGACCCGAAAAGCATTGCGCATTGGACAAGTTTTAGTATTTATTTTTGTAAGCGCCATTCGTGGGGTGAGTCTAGATGTACATGAAGTAGTAGTGTGTTGTTGCATTACAAGTATGTGTACGATGTTACCTCAGTGTATATATATTCGACATTTTACTTGCAGGTTTGGATCAGCGACAACGGTGCCATTGAGAGGATGCCGGTAAGTGTCGCGCAGATTGTGGGCGCACGTCGAGTGTCTGGAATCTAGACATCGAAGGTACTCACGGTCGGCCTCTTACAGATGTGGTGTCCGCCCACGCCGCCCTCCAGCGACGCCGACGTCTACTGCGAGAGCTGGGCGCGCCCTCTCTACCGCCGCGGCGCCGCCTCCGACGCCTTGCTGCCGCCCGTGCGCTGGCGGGACTCGCGCGCGCCCCGCTCCCCGCGCCGAGCACGTCCCGCGCCGCGCGCCGCCCACGCGCCGCCCTCGCTTTTCGAGCGCGCCGGTCCTCGCCCGCGGCCGCGACTCCGTCCGCCGCCGCCGCCCGCCCGCGAACACGCCGCGCCGCCGCCCGACTGGGCGTCCTGCGAGGACGCCGCCCTGCGCCACGCCCTGCGTCTGCAGCGCCTACCACCTGACCCGCCCGCCGCCCACGCGCCTAACTGGGACTGGCTCGCCGACCTCGTCAACGAGACGGCGCGCGCCTACCGCTCGCCGCGCGCCTGCCGCGACCGCCACGACGCGCTCGCCGACCCGGAACGCGCGCGCCGCAAGCACCGCAAGACGCCGCCCGCGCGCCGCCGCCCCGACGACGACGCGCCGCGCCCGCCGCTGCAGCGCCTCGACGCCATGCGCGACGCGGCCGAGCGCCGCCGCGCCGCGCCCAAGCGCCGCCTCGACGACGCCGCGCACCACAACCCCAAGCACGCCGCGCTGCTGGCCGACCACGGCGTGGACTACGACGCGCCGCCCACGCCCATGGAGGTGGCCACGCGCCGCGCCGAGCGCATCGCCAAGGAGAAGATGAAGGCGGGCGGCGCGCAGGCCGCGCTCGCGCTCCCGCCCGCGCCCGCGTCCGCCCCGCTCGCGCCCGCCGCCGCGCCCCTCGCCCCCGCCGCGCCGCAGCGCATCGTGGTGGCGGCGGCGGCGGCGCAGGCCGCGCTGGCGGGCGCTGCGGCGGGAGCGGGCGCGGGGGCGGGCGCGGCGGCGGGCGGCGAGTCGCGGCGGCGCGAGGGCGCGCGCGCTCCCGCGCAGCTGCTGTACCGGCACCAGTCGCTGACGGCGCGCCACCACCTCAAGATCCTGCACCACGCGGCGGCCGCGCAGCCGCAGGTACGCGTAAGTGCAACTCTCGATCATATTACAAGTTATGGATTACGTCCGTCAATTGTGTATTCTAGAGAGGGAGAGAAGGTTAAATTGCCGTTGACGTAGTTCCACCGTAAGTGTTTGTTCGCGCTTACAGGAAATCGACTGTACGATTCACGAAAGAAGACCACAAATGGCGGCCGTCTGCGAGATTTTTAGATATTTGTCTAAAAAATTTCGATTATATTATGTTATCACTAATAAACAATCTAGAATGGTACGAGTCCCTACTCATTAAGAGTAATTAGAGTGCTTATTGCAGAGCGGGTCGCCGAGCGTGAGCGCCGCGGAAGGGCGCCACGGTGGTGGCGGCGGGGGCGGGCGGCGCCGCCCTGCGCACGCTGCAGCTGCAGCAGCTGCGCCGCGCCGCAGGCCGAGCGCCGCCCCAGCACGTGGTGCTGGCGCACCTCGCGCCGCCCGCCCACCACGCGCCCGCCGCCGCCCTCGCCTCGCCCGCCGCCCCCGCCGCGCCCCCGCCCGCCGCGCCGCACGCCCCTGCGCAGCACCATCACCCTGCCGATACACAACAACAATAAACTGGTTCGACTCGTTACATGGTTTCATTTATTTTCTTTGTCACATTTCTAGAATTCAAATGAATAATTACAGTTCTAATGGAAACGTACCTAGTTAAGGTTCAGTAAAGATAAGCTATAACTAACTGAATGCGTCATAATGAACAGTTTAAAGTCACACCGTAGTATAATTTAATACAGTTACTTAATCTATGTGGTAGAGGTTATTGTTTCATTTTTGATAAACGGGATTAAGTTTTTATGAAACTCCGTTAGTTTTGCAGCTAATTCGATTTAAATTAATATTTGGCTATTTGGTTAGAAATTAAAAATGATGCAACAAGGGTGAAAGGGGGGTTAGGTTTTATGAAATTCCGTCAGTTTTGTAGCTAAATCGGTGAAAATGAAAGCTCTTTGTGTAGTAGTGAATTATGAGTTACACATTATTAAAAATATGTTTAATTAATGATATAATATTTCACAATATAAAATACTCAAAAAAATATATAAAAATCATTTATTCAGGTTTAAAAAACTCCAAAACGTTATATCATAATAATTCTTCTTTATTATAGTAATTTAAATAAGCAACGTTGGTCCAAACCAAACCACAACATTAGTATTTAGTACCTAGCTATCAAGATTGTGCAGGTAAATGTTACGAATTACTAAAATACTTTAACTAGGGCATACCTCTAAAAAATATAATGTACGTAATACATATCCTCTTCCTCGCGGACCGCCAAAGCGTTTAGAGGTGTCCTCTGTGCTCAAAATTTATTTATAACTTTCAAATTTCTTATACGCGTTGCTAATGTACCAGGCGTGCATAGTTGCATAGGAGACGCAGTGTGCGAAATAGATAGCAACAGATGCAACAAATATACATAACTAGGCTAGTCGTAAACGCGTAGTGAATTCAACGTAGCTGTCGCTGTAGCGGATAAACAAGTTTTCGTAGCGCATACATAGTCCTTACTGCAGTGGTGGAATAAATTGCTTGAACCTTGCATATAAAGTTCTTTTTTGCTTGCTCCATCGTTCTCACAATAAAAGGTAAGCGCCCAACACTGATATTACTAAAATCATGCCGTTAAAAAGAACTCCTCAGGCTACTCCGTCGCTTCCAGCCACGGATTTGTCTTCAAATTCGCGAAAACCAACGATTCTAGATTCTATCTTGCATCACTGTGACTCGGCCCCAGATTTATCTTCGATCGCGGCGAAAAACGTGGAACGTATAAAACGTAAATATAGCGAAGAGGATAATAGCAGGTTAACTATTATAAAAGAAATGTTCTCGGAAAATACTAATAATATTGATAAAAAATTGATGGATCTCCAGGACGCGGTTGAACACATGAGTAAAAAATATGACTCTTTCTTATGCAAGCTGTCATCACTTGAGAAACAAAGAATTGAAGACAAAAACACATTAAACAGCTAGAAGAAAGACTAGAAGTCTTATAACGTACGTCCCGTGCTACCATTATTGAAATTAGAAATATACCTAAGCTGCAGGGAGAAAATAAGGAAAGTCCATGTAATTCAGTTATTAAACTGGGGAATAAAATAGATACTAACATCGATGCCAGCAACATACGTGATATTTACAGAATAACTCTCGACTGGAACTACGTTAAAGGACAATTTTCTGAAAGGAGTAAAAAATTTCAACAAGAACAAATCTAAAATTGAAAAATTGAATACTAAGCATTTGAATTTTCAAGTGCCTGTTAAACCTATTAACATCACCGAGAGTTTAACTTACAATTTGCAAAGACTTTTCTACTTGGTTCGTATCATTTATTGATCACGTTCTTATTAAGACAAATCTTCCTTCGATGACCTTTGTTGCTGCAACCACTTTAACCGATTATTACACTGTATTAACAAGTATAGATATGCACGTACCGCGCAGTTTCGCTATCTTTTCGAAAACAATAGTTGATTCACTAAAATTAAAAGAAAATATATACTTAGTCTTGCCATAAATATTGTTATAAAGAAAAGCACGATTTTTTTTTATACGTAACATTTATTCCTTTCATAGTGAGTTAGTTTAATACATCAATATATAACTATTAAAAATATACAACGTTTATTCGAAGTGGTCCCCATTGGCTGCAATACAGTCTTTTAAACGTTGAGGCCAGTTATCAATAGCAGCACGAACTCTTTCTAGAGGAAAATTCTTCACTGCCAACCGAATGGATCGTTTTAGGGACTCCAAATTATCATGGCGTTTAGAGCAAGCCTTACTCTCTAAAACTGACCATAAATCATAATCCAATGGATTTAGGTCAGGACTTGACGACGGCCAGTTTTCAGTGCTGATAAAGTCCGGAACGTTAGTTTTCAACCAAGATTGGGTGGATCGAGCTCTATGACCCGGTGCCGAGTCTTGTTGAAAGCACCATTCTTTGTTATTGAACATGGTGTTAGTTAAAGACTTAACTACCGTCTCAAGAATGGTATTTTGATAAACTTGTGCCGACGTTTTAATACCTTTTTCACAAAAATATGGCTCAGTCACCCCTTCATAGCTAACACCCCACCAAACCATCACTGAAGTGGGATAATGCCCACGTTGTACTCTGTTTACTAATTGCGAAGCTTCTTTAGAGCTTCCAGCATAAATACGGTCATTTTGTTTATTAAAATACTGCTCAATAATAAAAATTTTCTCATCCGTAAACAAAATTTTTTTGTGACCTCCCTTTGCGTACCGCTTAAGTAGTTGTTTGGATTTTACCACCCTATTCTTCTTTAAATTATCAGTTAAGAAGTGACCAGTACGTCTCTTATAGGCTGCAAGTCCTAAGTCATCTTTTAATATACGCGACATGGTTCTAGGAGCTATCTTCATCTCCCGAGATAAAATCTTTTGCTTACGGACAGGATTTCTTCGAATTCTTTCCCTAACTGCTTTAATCACCTTTTTCACACGAACGGTACGTGGACGGCCAGATCTTTTTCTGTCACAAACAGAGGAGGTATCATTGTACCTATCAATAGCCCGGTAAACAAACATTTGACTAATACCAAGCGGGTGGAGGGTTTTAAAAATTGCACTTTTCTCCATACCTACTTTATGTAAGGCAATCACAGCGATTCGGTTCTCTTTATCACCCCACTCCATTTTAATATAACAAAATATTTAACAATATAATGGCGCGAAAATAAGAAAACACATCAAGCAATCATATAAAAATGACAGATTCCAAATTCAAACGTAATATTTTCTTTTTTTGAATAGTGTAATGAAACAAATCAGGTTCCTTCTTCAATTATATTTATTAATACTGAGTACAATTCAGATATCAAAAGGTACAGCATAACTGCTTGATGTTCTCTTCAGAATGTTCCTCCCAAGAATGGTCAATCAAATATTTATACTAGTTCATTTATACCCCACACAGTTGACCACTTCCAATACAATTTAATGTTGCCTTAATGTTGCCAACTAAACTATTATAATTTAATTTTTGAAATACAATTCCATAATAAAATATATAATCAATTATAACAATTAATAAATTATTATAACATCAGATATTACAAATGTTAAAATTATTTGATAGACAAATAACGAGTAATATTCATGACAATATCTTATTTCTTTATACAAATAATAATAAAATATCGATAAATTACAGTACAATTAAGTGATAAAATAACAAATCACAACACTCGGCCATCCGAACGCGTGCTCTCTCCGGAGCACGCACTAACAAATCACAACACTCGTTTAAGATAGATATATTTACTATGTATACAGAACAATTTTTTTTTAAAATTCATGTTCAAATTATTAAGAAAACAAATTTATTAACAAACAAAAGTAAATAAAAATTACAATAATACATATTTATACTTAACCCATCTGCACTTGTTATTATATATCCATATATTCTATGAGTTATTTTATTTATATAGGTTTACCAGTGGTACTTACAATATATAATAATAATAATAATGACCATTTTCTGCCAAGTTCACTATTAGGGTATGTTATTCCGTATTACATAATGTCCTCCACTTTTCAACTTGAACTTTTCATTGTTTCGGTCATCCGCCACCTTAGTCAAGAGGTCCAGTCCAGCAGGGTCCCACAGTGGGGCAGATTTCGTATTTCCATCTTCTCAATGACCATCCTATTTCTAGTCCCTTTCCTTGGATACCACAGAGTGACCTGTTTACTCTGCTTTTTCTGGTGCAACGCAGCTTGTGGCCTGTCTAGCCCCATTTCAAATGGTTTTGTCTCTTATATCAGAATTACTTGATTGTCTAAAATTTTGTTTCTCAGCATACTTTTTCCAATTACAATATATAACAACAATAATTTTTTAACTAAGTTTCCATAAAAAATACATTTCAAGGTGGATACCGCATGCAACAATCGATAGCTATCAACTTTTTCCATAAAAATAAAAGAAATGACAATGATATAACACAAGTTACTTTATAATGTCGAACAGTAAATTCTTAATATATTAATAAAAAAAACAATCAAGCATAATAAAGACAATATCATAATGATGATACACTATGTAATGCTGATATCCAGACATTCCGGTTTTGCGATATTTACGGAAAGAGGTTTTTACATACAAATTCAGTAACAATAAATAAACTAAGCTTCTAAATTGTTACTTATATTATAAAAATACCAACCTTTTCATTATTTTCAGTACCATTTCTAATAAAGCTAAAGAAATTTCACAGCAAGGAGAATATTCACGTATCCAAGATCTAATTCTATCAGATGCTATTCTTACACATCTGTTAGTGCAATATAAACAACAATTAAATCAACATTTGAATTACCTAACCATTTAGCAGCATAATAATTTGTTTTTGATACTTCTCCACTAGATATCTTGAATAAAGGATTGCAAGAGATCTTTTGAATTGTTGTATTCTTTTGCCGCGTTTGAGGCGCATAAAGTAATGGCGATTATATTTTATAATTCTGTATTAATCATTTTGACATTCAAAATCTGAAATAAATTAATAGAGAAATAAATTTAAACATTTTAAAATAAATTGGAATGTTAAGAAACCTTAATGACACATAAATCTTAACAACACGAGGAATAAATCTTTGTTCCAATGTTTATTAAACATATTTAATTTACAATAAAAAAAATAATATCAATATATCGTACGAAATACATAAGTCAATCAATTTTAAATAGATATACTAGCCACAGCAACTTGCCGTTACAAAAATAGCAAATAACAATGCTTTATGTATTTCAGCACGATTTTAATTTACTAAATTTCCATAATTATGCAAATTATTATAAATATATATTTCAAAAAAGAATAATATAATTTCCACTTAAATCATCATATAACAACATATGATATGAATCATACGGCCGTAGCGTTAGGTACATTAATAGAACGCTTCGCTGGGATATGTTAACCAAAGATATCAAATATGTGTTTGGCTAAGTTATCGTTACTGGAAAGGTCGTAGGATCGTAGGTCGTAAGATCGTAGGTCGCAGAAAATTAAAGTTGTAGGAAATCTCTGGTATATACTTTAGTTTAACTTTTAAAATGTTATTGAGACCGGCCGTTAAGAAACCTTTTACTAATATTACTATTGAGTCATGCGAAAAAAAAAATTATAAAATAAACCTTTAGAACATTCGTATTAATCATAGTAGTGTAAACTAATAATACAGGAATCACTCTTCTCACTACAAATGGTAAGGTTAATAATATTTCAGTAGTTTTCAAAATTATCACCCGGTAAAAATGTATTTAGTACTTCCATTTTAATTGCAGTTAAATTTTAGTACTTTATTAAATTATTAGCAAAAATAAAATTAGCTCATTGTGACCAAAACTTTCAATTTCTACAGATATTTAATAACTAACTACAGATATTTTTAGAACACTTCATTAGGTTACCATCGCTGCCAAAGTGTATGAATTCAAATTTGAAATATTTATTACCAGTATCAAATAATTCAAATTACGTATTTGAACACACACTTAACGAACGGCTTAGTTAGTTAAAGTTAACTACTTGATATGTGTACGTACATGGTGTGATACAAGGGGTTTTAGTTTTAAATAATTATCAAGATGACAACCTTACCCATTTAGTGCACTTTACAATTGTGTCTTTTACAATAATTAGAAGTTCAGTAAAAGTTTAATGAGAATTTGTTATAAATTATAGGTCCATTCTACTGTCGGGTCTTAAAATCTGGAATAACACTAAAATATTTTTAATAATCATCTTCGTTTATCACTGATTACATTGTTTATTACACTTTAGAGCTTGTATCTTATTACGTATGGAGTTATCTGCATTTACGTTATTTCACATCTGTTGTGAGTATGAAAACTTATAATAAAAATAATTTCTTTACTTATCCACGATCTACTAAGAATATCTTCAAAGAACAGACATAGCTTATCATATTGACAGCAAATTTAAATTTATTTAAAAATATATTTATACTCTTACTTGGATTTTATCGGCTGTCTTCACATAACACAACAATTGTTTCAATTGGTCGGCATTTCAACTTCCTTCACGACTGTGGAAGACCTATATCGTTTCAACTCTGCCTTTATGGAAAAACCTTTCTCGTCACCTGAAAAACTATTTACGAAGCTTCACATTCGTTTATAAATTTTAAACTTTTCTTGCCTTTTTTTACTTTGGGGCCAACATTAAAGATACGATGTAGCACAAGCTGAAAAAGATTTGAATACCTTAACTGAGTGGTTTAAATTGTACTTGTACTGACAAATGACACCGTAAAAACGTGCTATGTAATATTTAAACAAAAAAAAATAAAAATATTTCATCTCATAACCCACTAGTAGTTAATAATGCGATTATCGAACAAACGTCTAATGAAAAATACCTGGGTCTGAGGTCAGACACTCATCTCTCGTGGACATACCAAATTGAACACATCAAAACAAACTTTCATCCCTTTTGGGTTCGCTTCGTAATATCTCCCAGTGTATCCTCAAGAAATTAAAATACAATTAAATTACAATATCTATAATTTGCTAGTCAAATGACGCCTAAACTACCTAATCGAGATTTGGGGAAATGTGCCTAAAACAAAACTGCGTGATTTACAAGTTACAGAATAAATTAGTAAAATTATTATTTCATTATCACCACCTTACTTCAACAATAACTGAATATACTGAACTAGGAATAATGAATATAAAATAACTCCACGCTTACAATACTTATAACTTTTACACAAATGTTACTTTTAGCAAAACTCACAAATATACAAACGAAGTACGAACGTTCGAACAAAAATTCCTATGAAAAATATAACATACAATGAACCACAATGTATAATAAACTACCCACCGACATAAGAAATTAAGCTCGTACAATATTTTTAAGTCAAAATTAAAGAAACATTTTTAGAAATTATTCCAAATATTTATAATAGTATTAAAATAGTTATTATTTATCTCATTGTGACTACAACTTTACTGGCAAAATGTTCATCCTACCCCCCCTCTTTTTTTTATTTTATAAAAAAAATTGTACTTTTTTCAAATCAAACCTTTGAATTGTATTATTAATGTTATTTTCCTTTTTTTTTGTTTATTCTAGTAGATAAAAAAAATATTGTGCAAGTATAACGACTGATTGTAAAATTGTAGTTATTGATAAACTGTAGATTTGGTTCTCATGTAAATGACCGTATTGTCTTTTGAGAAATAACATCTTTGAACATAAATCTTTAAAACATACGTATACTAGTATTAAGCTTAGCTTAAGCTATTTCAAATCAACGTATCAAGCATCTATTACCTTTTCATTTCAAAAAAATCGCACGTGATTTGATTATAAATACTAAAACGGCTTTAGAAAAATCTTAGTTAACATGAAATTATTCATCATTCCAAAGTTACTGTTTGACTGACTGCGTTACAGCTGTATAGCTGAATTATCTTACTGCAATTGATAAGTCGAGTTCAGCTATATGACCAACATAACAGAAATCTATAAGTATTTTCATCGTTTGTAAATATCTGGCTTAGCTTATTCATATAGCTCTAATTACTTTTGTATAACTAAAAGCACAACAATATTTCTTTTCTTCAATATTCTTACTAAGAGACTATGTAATACGCAACCTCATGTCTGTTATCTCAAACCATCTATATGGTTGTATCTCGCACTACATGGTAGCAACACAATTACCAATATGGCTGTTCCTCACGGAAGTCTGTATCTCAAGTAGTGAAGTAACCAATATTTCCATTCGCACATTTATACATTGGTATTCACATTCTCAAAATTTTCTAATAGTTATTGTCAGAAAAATTAAAATTTGACTACAATAAGACGTCATTAATTTGAAATTATTTACTTTGTGTTTTTTTTAAAAACAACAAAAATATTAACTTTACCTAAAAATCACATTATCAGCCTTCATTATTTCTCATGAAACCATTTCTATTTAGCACTATAAGCAAATAAACAAATTCTTTCTACTAAAAAAAAAGTTTTATCACTTATTACGTTTTCAATATTATATAATCATTTACAAAACTGAATATTCGTATTGTAGCATTTGCGAATATCAATAGCATATATTCGCATTCGTATTCACGAACGTTTAAAAAAAAAAATACATTCGTTACATCACTAATCTCAAGCTACCTACAAGTTTTTCAAGTCAAGTCAATAACGTCACATTCATAGGTCCGTCTTTCAAGTCATCTACATTCAAACTCACATTTATATAATTCAAGCCACCTACATGGTGGTAGATCATTTCAGACATCTATTATTCAAGCCACCTTCATGGTGGTAGATCACATTCACACATCTGTTATTCAAGCCACCTTCCTGGTGGTAGATCACAATTCTATAATTCAAGCCACCTTCCTGGTGGTACATCACAATTCTATAATTCAAGCCACCTTCCTGGTGGTAGATCACAATTCTAAAATTCAAGCCACCTTCCTGGTGGTACATCACAATTCTATAATTCAAGCCACCTTCCTGGTGGTAGATCACAATTCTACAATTCAAGTCACCTTCCTGGTGGTAGATCACAATTCTACAATTCAAGCCACCTTCCTGGTGGTAGATCACAATTCTACAATTCAAGCCACCTTCCTGGTGGTAGATCACAATTCTACAATTCAAGCCACCTTCCTGGTGGTAGATCACAATTCTACAATTCAAGCCACCTTCCTAGTGGTATCACAATTCTATAATACAAGTCACCTTCCCGGTGGTACATCACAATTCTATAATTCAAGCTACCTTCCTGGTAGTAGATCATATTTCTTCAAGTCAAACCATCTGTCTGGTAGTAGATCAACAGTTCTATACGTCAAACCACCTACCTGGTGGTAAATCATATTCATAAATCTATAATTTAATACACCTGCATGGTACTAGATCGCATTAATAAATCTATAATTCGAGCTACATATACAAAATTCACAATACTTAAATGAACTCGCATATTCATCATAAATAACTATTATTATAGGACTAAATTCCTGTTTCATATAGTTCCAACGTTTCATATAGTAGTAACGTACATGCGTATCAGAAATATTTTTCTACCGTCATACAACAAAACTTGCATGGAGGGTACTTATTCACTATACGAAAAATAAATTCAAGTTGTTAAACCACATTATCAGGTTGATAATTCTTTCATACGACAATTAGTCTTCGAAAATAAAGAGCCAAAATAAAATATTTTCATTTCTGTTACTTACATAAATTTCTCCTCTCCAGGGCGCGTGAACTTTACACTTCTGATATGTAATGAAACAAATCAGGTTCCTTCTTCAATTATATTTATTAATACTGAGTACAATTCAGATATCAAAAGGTACAGCATAACTGCTTGATGTTCTCTTCAGAATGTTCCTCCCAAGAATGGTCAATCAAATATTTATACTAGTTCATTTATACCCCACACAGTTGACCACTTCCAATACAATTTAATGTTGCCTTAATGTTGCCAACTAAACTATTATAATTTAATTTTTGAAATACAATTCCATAATAAAATATATAATCAATTATAACAATTAATAAATTATTATAACATCAGATATTACAAATGTTAAAATTATTTGATAGACAAATAACGAGTAATATTCATGACAATATCTTATTTCTTTATACAAATAATAATAAAATATCGATAAATTACAGTACAATTAAGTGATAAAATAACAAATCACAACAATAGTAACAGTATTTATGGCCAGACTAAGTATAACATTGATTTCGAAAAGATTTATCGGCGTGATGATCCTGAATCCGCTTTAAACTTCTTGATTCCTTCAATTCAGGATGCAATATTAAATGCAAACACGAAAACAGTAAAGCTTTCCAGAAGATGTAGAATATTAAAGCCCTGGATTACTTCAGGTTTGCTTCGATGTAATAAAAATAGGGAAAAATTACACAAAAAGGCTAGATGTTCGCCATGTAATGAAATACTGCAATTGACATATAAAAGATATAGAACTTTTTGTAACACAATTTTAAAAAAGTGCAAGAGAAGTTATGAGAGAAATTGGTAAAGCTAAAATTGATAATAAAAAAATGTGGAGTGCCATTGATAAAATAATTAATAAAAATAAAGATATTGACTACCCTAAGGAGCTCTTAACACTATCTTCTTCTCAGCAGAGTTCCTTAGATATAGTAAATGATTTCTTCTCTAATATTGGTAAAAATCTGTCGTATAAAATAGATCAACAATTTAAAGAACACGGTTATGAATCTCATCCTTTAAATTCTCAGAGAAATTCTTTTGTTTTAGATAATACTGACGAAAAAGAAATAGAATATTTAATTAAAAATATGAAAACTGCTAGCACAACTGGTCATGATGGTATTAGCAACGTATGTTTGAAGGAAAATTGTGAGTCACTTATTGCACCCTTGACATATATATTTAATTTATGTCTGCAAAATGGAATATTTCTCAAAATTCTTAAAAAAGCTATTATTATACCCATACATAAAAATGGGGTAAAGAATGATGTCAATAATTATTGACCCGTCTCAATACTTCCGTCGATATCTAAATTACTTGAAAAAATTATAAACTCACGCTTAACCAAATACCTAGAAAAATATGAATTGATTGCTGATAACCAATATGGTTTTCGTAAAACAAATCTACAGAGCAATGCGTTCTTTCTCTCATAGAAGACATTAGCTCTAATTTAGATAGCAAAAAAAAATGTTTGACCATTTTTTTGGATTTAAAGAAGGCTTTTGATTCTATCTCAGTTCCCATTCTTCTGACTAAGCTAGAAGCTCTTGGTATTAGAGGAACGCAACTAAACCTTTTCCATGATTACCTATCTGATAGATTTCAGCTTGTCAAAGTCGGCAACCACACTAGTGCTGATTGTAAAGTCTCCTTTGGTTTCCCTCAGGGAAGTATTCTAGGTCCGACACTGTTTCTGATTTACATAAATGATCTCACCTCCTTGAAACTAGCAAATGGCAAAATACTCTCTTATGCAGACGATACTGCTCTCTGCTTTACAGGAAATTCATGGCGAGATGTTTTTGAAAAAGCTCAGACGGTATAAATAGAGTTGGTTACGAGTCAATATGTTTGGACTGAATGTAGACAAAACCAAGTACGTGTATTTCAGCATACGTAAAATAAATAATCTTGGTCATAATCTCAATTAAGTATTATTATTATTATTATTTAAAAACCGCGGGCAATAGCTTATGCAATAAAAAAAGGATAAATAACGAAGGGGGAAGAACGTTTACTCTAATGTCAAGTTTATAATTAATTAAAAGTGTCATATGTAAATCAATATTTATTGAATATCATATATAGTACTATTATATACATCAAAATCTTAAAATGTTTCGTACGCCGGTCGCCGCGTCGTTCAGACCGGCGTGTGTGGAGCGAGCGAGCAGCGGCAGGCGGGCGCGGGCGCGCGCTCCACGTGCACGTGCACGAGGCGCAGCGCCGACAGCAGGCGCGCCAGCGGGTCCAGCGCATCGCCCAGCGCACCCGCCAGCGGCCGCAACGCCTCCCGCAGCGCGCCGCCCGCTTGCGCCGCGCACGCCAGTAGCGGTCGCGCCAGCGCGTTGTGCATCAGCACCAGCGCCGGCTTGAGCGCCGTGTCCGCGGCCGCCTCCGCCACGCCCGCCAGCGCCGCGCGCGCCGCCCCAAGCACGCAGCGCAGCACCGCCGCCAACACGGCGCCGCCCGCCTCTGCCGCGAGGCGCGGCGCCGCCAGCAGCTCGCGCAGCAGCGCGGCCGCGGGGCGCGCGAGGCGGCGCGCGACTCGCTCCACGTGCGTGACGGGCTCGGCGCGCGCCCACATGCACTCCACGCCGCGCTCGAAACGATACACTTCGATCCGCTCCAGATTCACTGCGATTAAATATTTTCATTAATTATGAAACAAGAATTTCTATTTCTACCCTCCAAGTAATGATTGGCCTTCATCAAACAAAAAAAAACAAATGCCATTGGGTAGCTTAGGTCACAGGGACCTCGTATGGCAGCGTTCAAAAAATTGTAGTCAGCAAACTTCATCAAATTTGAGGACGATATAGAGGTGATGGCCGCAGTAAAGCATTTTGAGAGGGTCAATACGATTATTTTTTTCTAAGAAAATCATGAGTTTAGAAAAATATACACTTAAATGTACTAACTGATTATTATTACTATTCATTACGATCGCCCCTCGTATATGTATGGAAGTAGAATGAAAGTAGAACCTACATAGTTAATGAAGTGCCAGGACAAGCCGCGGGCCGCAACTGGTCATTAATACTTCCTCAAAATAAAAAATGAACGAACGAGCAGCGCAAGAATTTCTTTACCTTGATCGTTTTCTATGAAATTTGTATCCTCCATTTTAGGACCCTCCTTATTTTTCCAAATGCAACTCTTTATAGATTTCTGTAAAAACTCATTATAAGTTAAATAAATTAACAATCTTTACATATTCTTAAAATTAATCTATATTTGCTACTGACATGGTGTCCTTGTTTCTTGGCCGGCGGGTGGACGCCGTCGCCCGCGGCGCGGTGCACTGCTCCGGACACTTTCGTACCCTCACCGACACATGATACGACCTGATCCCATCTTGCATAAAATATGTCAAATTATTGTTTCTTCATATGTTTACATATTTATACTTAGTCTGGCAATAAATATCTTCAGAGTAATGAATATCGGTTAAGTAAGTGTGTTGATAGCAGTGGTGGAGCGACCGAGAGTTTCAGAAAGTACCCATTTTAGGGCCGCTTAAAAAACAGGTTAGATGTAGGTTTAGTGGGCCCTTGAATTAAAGTTCCACTGATCGGGCAAAGTGTGGCTTTACTTAACCACATTAGAAATTATTCAAGAAATTATATACAAGTGCGTTCTTTCTAGTATGTTCTAGTTATCAATTGATGATATATCAGTTTAGCAAAAAAAAAGTGTCAACCTATTCCTAGTTAATTTTATAGTAAGATGATTTAAGATTTTTAGGTAGTTTGTGTCTAATTCTCGATGACAACACGATAACAACACACAATACAACGTGTAGTATGTGAAGGAATGTAATCTGCTCATATATTATATTTTAACGCGTTCATCATCGATAAAATAGATAATTCTAACGGTTGCGAATGAAGAGCAGCAAGCGCTGGACAGGCCAGCAGCACCGTCGCAGGGATTCCACCGTTTTCGTATATTGTATTCTAATAATGAAAATATATTATTAAAAAACTTTGAAATACTGTTTATCTTAATAAAAAAACTATAAATATATACTTTATACAAACTGGCAGTAATGAGGTCGCGACGGGTCGCACCGCGGTGGGACTGGAGGCGGTAGGAAGGCGTGCACCCGCGGCGTCTGAGGCTCCGCCGCGTCGCTGTTTCTGTACTATTACCTTGCAATTTCAAAGTAAATTTAATTTAGAGAGACGTTTGTGTAGTGTAAACGTAAAAGGTAATTATCAAAACAGGCTGCTACAAAATATATAACAATATCACAATATATACACAATGCGTGTCCGTGATTAAAACACCTAAGATTTAAAGACTATAAAAAAAATAAAAGGAAAGATGAATCGCCAACCAGCAAGTAGGTGTTAGCTCTTGTTTGGTTTCGCTGCTATTTCTGCACACTGCTTGCCGCCGCAGAAATAGCAGCGGATTAAATGATAATTGTCTTAGATTAAATGCGGTACACCAGCTTTAAGATAACAAGATGAAGAGTAGGTACTTCATCTTGTTATCTTAAAGCTGGTGTACCGCAAGATGTTAATTTATCTCCTCTTGTCTTTTCTAATTTTATCAACTCTATCTTTAATTCCCTTACAAATTTGTATAACTCACCAGCTGATGATCTCCATAATGATATACTCTAGAGCTGCGCTCAAGTCTTGTGTATGTACTTGGAGTAATCATTCGGATTATCTATATCCCACTAGTAACATATACATATAGAAAGGAGAACCAAGTTCAATATAAAAGCTATGCTTGGCTGTGGGCTTCGCCGCAAAAATAATGGAGATTTAAATGAATGCCAAGTTTTGTACAACATTCAAATATACTTAAAGAAAACATATAAAAATTTGAACGCAACGGGACTCGAACCCGCGCCCTCCTGCGAACCGTGCAGGCGCTCTCACCACTGAGCAAATCAATTTTTTTAAAATTTTTATACGTTTTCTTTAAGTATTTTTTCTATCCTCAGTGTGGTTTAACAGTTTAAAAATCATAAAAATATTTAACATTCAAATATGTATTTATAGGAACAAAATAACGTAATAACCAACTATGAATCTATATTTCTTAGTTTTATTGGATACTTTTAAGAACTATCTTAAAGTTATTTCCATAAATTTTTGTACTTAGGATTATTATTTAGAGTCACAAGCTTGGGTTTAACATATGACAATAATATGTTTTGGACATCGCTTATTAATATAATAAACGCATACATTTCTCTTTCAATTTTCTCAAGCGTCTCCAATTGTTCCTCTCTGTTCAGACGAAAATTATGCCAATCATACCAATCGTCATTTCTACAATTCTGTTATGCTTAAGACCAAAATTGCCTTTCTACAATTTAAGACTACGCCGACGTTTGTTAAATGGATGTGACTGGAGCTACTTAGGCACCTAGAGCGTATACAAATTTTCACCATTCGCTTTGTTTACGGTCTAGGTAAGTATGACCTGGTTTGTAAATTTCAAGCCCCAATTAATTGACTCCCAATCCTCCTTTGCCGAGATATGCACATTCCTTATACTCCTTTGCAAAATTATTAACTATCAAAATTTCTCTTCTTTTTATTCTATACTTTAGCCTATATCCTACTTTCCTACTCACGAGGTGGTCGGATGCTGGATATACCAGAGAGATATACGAGAAATCCGATTCAGTCTATGCCGCATCACTGTGGGACCGACTCCCTAAAACTATCCAGGAAAAAAATATATATTATGGAAAATCTGAATACGCAAGAACTATTTAAAATGTGATTCTACTTTTATTTTCTTCTTCTTATAATATGTTTAATAAACTTTATGTATATATAAAATGTATGTATGTATAAAGAATATGTATATATTGATATTATATAGATGGATGTATCGATAAAACAAGTTGGAGCGTCTTCAAAATCTCGCCATACGCTTTATTTATGGTCTACGAAAATATGACCACAGTTCCGAATTTCAAGCTCAGCTTAATTGGCTCCCGATTCGCCTTCGCCGAGATATGCATATCTTCACACTTCTCTTTAAAATCCTTAATTATCGTGATTTTCCTCCTTCTATCCTTATAATATTCATTAATGTAAGTCTCTGACGTACATTAGATTCTTCGTTATTTTTATATTAATATTAGTATGGGTAATTCTAAGATATCGGGTGTAGTGTCGGTGCGTAATAACGCAATACAGGTTAAGTACGCTTTTTGATTTGTTACAATAGTGTTGAGCGAACTGCCTGGCTGTATGTGTAGATATACAATATAGCTTCATTTTCAAATACATTTGTTACACATACACATACAAATACAAATACCTTAATAATGTACCCTTTGCGGGTTACT